>CM061536.1:2722063-2740827 GCA_030545055.2 Neoaliturus tenellus
GAAATACTGAATAATAAAAAAGTTTGGTTTCGTATGGGCACTTGAGACTCTAACGAATTTTCAAACACCCAGCATAAAAATGACTATCTTTTAAGAAATCAATTTTACAATTAATAGCTAGATCGCTTTAATACACTCTAAAACGCGAAAAGCCAAGACCTTAGGTTGAAATAACGAAAACTTAAATTTTACCTATAGTCATTCCTGACTTAGAAATATTCTATCAGTCAACTCGCAAATTTCAGTAAAAATTGTTAAAGTTTTACAAATTTTTAAGATTGTCCTAAACACTCTAAAATACGTTGAAACATGTAAATCCGAAATCCTAGACTGAAATACTGAATAATAAAAAAGTTTGGTTTTGTATGGGCAATCGGGACTCTAACAAATTTACCAACACCCAGCGTAAAAATGACTATCTTTTAAGAAATCAATTTTACAATTAATAGCTAGATTGCTTTGATACACTCTGAAACGCGAAAAGCCAAGACCTTAGGTTGAAATAACGAAAACTTAAATTTTACCTATAGTCACTCCTGACATAGAAATATTCTATCAGTCAACTCGCAAATTTTAGTATAAAAATGTTAAAAGTTTTTCAAATTTTTAAGATAAGCTTAAACACTCTAAAATACGCTGAAACATATAACTCCGAAATCCCAGACTGAAATATTGAATAATAAAAAAGTTTGGTTTTGTATGGGTAATCGGGACTCTAACAAATTTACCAACACCCAGCGTAAAAATGACTATCTTTTAAGAAATCAATTTTACAATTAATAGCTAAATCGCTTTAATACACTCTGAAACGCGAAAAGCCAAGACCTTAGGTTGAAATAATGAAAAACTAAATTTTACATATAGTCACAATTGTTAAAGTCCCCAAGGTCATCGCAATTCCCCCCACCACTTTCCTTATACCTAGGGCACCCGGAGCCGTACGATCAGTCGCTCTGCGACTGTCGTGGGGTGCACACTGGTGTCGGCACTCTGCTCTACGGTTTTAAGTTAAAGTTTAGGATTTATCATGTACAACAATAAAAACTTAGCAAATTATAACATTTTAGCCAGTTCAATTTACCACACTTACACTTATTTGGCAAAAACATAAAACTGTTGTACCATGAGTACATTTTTCTAAGTGTTGGTTCAAACCTGGGGGTACTTCTGTTGAGATGAAAACTTTAACTCTAATCGTACGAAGAGTAAATATTTCTAAGTGTTTGCTCAAACCTTTAGGTAGCTCAACGCGCGGGGACGGTCTGCTAGCCGGCTGTGGCCGGGCCGCCTTATATCCCCACCGGGGTGGTCACGCCCAGGATATCAGGGGTGTGGGAGGGGGTGGGGGTGGGGGTGGGGGGGGTCACTTCTCGTCCGGAGCACAAAAAACTTTTTTGGTCAAGGTCAAAATTTTTTTCGAAAAAAAAGTTCGGGGGGGGGTCACTTCTCGTCTGGAACAAAAAACTTTTTGGTCAAGGTCAAAAATTTTGTCGAAAAAAATTTCGGGGGGGGGGGGTCACTTCTCGTCTGGAGCACAAAACTTTTTGGTCAAGGTCAAAATTTGTTTCGAAAAAAAAGTTCGGGGGGGGGTCACTTCTCGTCTGGAGCAAAAAACTTTTTGGTCAAGGTCAAAAATTTTGTCGAAAAAAATTTGGGGGGGGGCTCAGCTCTTCCACGAGGATGGTGGTGGGGGGGGGTTCACCGACTACACTTCTACTCTAAGTCTGGTTCAAGGTCACCCACTACACTTATACTCTAAGTATTGGCAGTACCCCCACCATAGTCGAGTCCCTATGCTACGCGACGGTGCTCAGCCAGTGTGTCTCTGGCTTGCATGCGGTGAGCATCGCTGTTCTCCAACTCTGTACATGTAAGTATTTTACAAGTTTTTCACTCTTTTACTTTGGACAAACATGGCTTGAATATTTCTGTGTTTTACTACACTTTAACTCTGGCATAATCAACTTGTAGTCTTTCAGTGTTTTGACTCAAGATCATCACACTTTAACTCTGGCAAATACACATTAAACAGTTGTACTAAGAGAAGATTTTTCTAAGTGTTGACTCAAATCTGAAATTTTTTGAATACATTTTTAAAGACAATCCTAAGTCCCAAGTTTACAGTCAACCTCATGGTCATCACACTTTAACTCTGGGACGATATCGACTTGTAGTATTCCAGAGTTTTGACTCAAAGTCACCACACTTTAACTCTGGAACAACATAATATTGTCATACCAAGAAAGTTTTAACTCTTATGCTCGAGGTCACCACACTTTGACTCTGGGACAGCATCGACTTGTAGTATTTCTGTGTTTTGACTCAAGATCATCACACTTTAACATGTACATTTAAGGTAGCACCAAAACAGTGCTACCTGACTTGTCGTTTTTAACTTTCACCATTTTTTTAATCGTCACAATTTCCCCCACCACTTCCCATATGCCTAGAGTACGCAAGGTCTGAGAGTCAGTCGCTCGCCGTCTGTCATGGGTTGCGCATCTGTATCATGCACTCCACTGTGCGGTTTTGAATTAAAGTTTTCATTTTAACCAGTTCAAGGTCAACACACTTAAACTATGGAAACAACATCAAATTGTTGTACAAAGAGTAATTTTTTTAAGTGTTGGCTCAAACCTGGAGGTACTTTGGATAAATCTTTGAAACAGTCTCAAGGTCATCACACTTTAACTCTGGGACGATATCGACTTGTAGTATTTTAGTGTTTTGACTCAAGGTCACCACACTTAAACTCTGGCAAATACATATTAAACAGTTTTACTAGTAAATTTTTCTAAGTGTTAACTCAAATCTGAAGATTCTTTGGATACATCTATAAAGACAATCCTAAGTCCCGAGTTTACAGTCAACCTCAAGGTCATAACACTTTAACATGTACATTTAAGGTAGCACCAAAACGGTGCCCCCTTGTTTGAGATTTAAAAGTTTCCCAAGATCATCACAATTTCCCCCACCACTTCCCATATACCTAGAGTACACAGAGCCGGACAGTCAGTCGCTCGGTGACTGTCGTAGGGTGTGCATCGGTGTCGGCACTCTGTTGTTCAGTTTTCAAAGGTCACATTCATGGCAAATTGGGAGACCTGGCTCGGTTCAATGACCTCTGAGGAGTGACACATGATGGTTTAGGCATAGTCACGTCGCAAACTCGAGCTTGACTTGGCACTTTTGCTGTTTCTAGTCGCATATTCGCTCCAAGTCATCAAGGTCACGAGGACTCTGACTGAAACTCGGAGCGAAGTGTGAGAAACGGCAAAAGTGCCAAAAAATTTTAAGTTTCGGCGTGACCTTGACCTTCATGGTGACGATGACGTCATATTGATGATGTAATGGGTGGTGACGTCATCAGCACGTCATTTCTGTGACGTCAT
Source organism: Neoaliturus tenellus (assembly GCA_030545055.2). Classification (NCBI taxonomy): domain Eukaryota; kingdom Metazoa; phylum Arthropoda; class Insecta; order Hemiptera; family Cicadellidae; genus Neoaliturus; species Neoaliturus tenellus. Next base: position 2,725,456 of record CM061536.1, read on the forward strand.
GGGTGTGACGTCATAGTGATGACGTCATTGACGGTGACGTCATCGATGATGCAATCGATGACGTCATCGGTGACGTCATCGGTGATGACGTCATCATGACTCAGCACATTCCTCAGGGGTCATTGAACTGTCCCAGGTCTCTCAATTTCCCACTACTGATCAAACCGGATTGAAAAGCCTGATTATATCGGTCATTACGTCAATGAGGGCTCGGTTAGTCATTAAGGCTTATCGAGCGGGCTGTGTAAAAGTCCATCCACAATGGCGTGGGTATAAGCACCGATCGTCTGGGTGGGTAATGGACCGATTAACGTATATTAACCGGTTTGACCTTTTAGCTTCTCAGTATAATAGTTAATAATTATCTACAGCTTATGTATATTTGGAATTCAGCTAGGAATTGAACTGCATATTTACAAGAAAAAAAATGTTTCGATGTGTACGAGTGTTTTGTGTTTTAAAGTTAGGTTTAAGTTGAGCTATTCTTGTGGTAACACCCCTCTCAGCACTAATTGGTTGTATTTAAGTTCTTCCCTCTGATTTCTTTTTTAAATCTCTAAACATATATAATATAAAATAAAGAAATTATTATTATAAGTGATTATTATAAATAATTAGGCTATTATAAATCTGTTGACAATTAAAAATATTTGTGTTAAAATTAAAAAAAATACTCTCTTGTTAAGCCTCGTTTGTGCTATGAATATAATAGTTCTTATAAAATATTCCATTACTCTTCGATATCATTTTTAAAATACGTTTTATTTTGGAAAACCCTTTTAATTAAATCATTATTTTCTCAACACCTGTTGCATTTTTGTACTTTCGACGAATTTCCCTACAGGGAATACGCTATTACGGCAGTGGTTACGGTAAGAGGTAAGTCCGGGACCATGATACGGTACTTTATTATAAAAATATAGGTTGTATTACCTTTTTTCGTCAGCAGTTCTAAACTTGAAACAACACACTTATGTTGACATACGTCTGTTTGACTAAACCATTATCAAAAAACAGTACACTTACAGATCCATATGGTGGTAGTCAAAAATTAAAATAAAATAATTTACACTAACACACACAAATTAATATACAATACATTAAGTCATGGATAGGCACTTGCACGGGTCATGACGAACACTCGACCTTACCCTCTGTTTTTTACGCGTTTTTTGCGTAAGTTTTTTTGCCGGTTATATTTTAATCTCAAATACAGTTTCCAGAATAAACAATGATACCTCAGAAGGTAGATAACAAAGGGAATGTTATATGGAACAGGTATTTTTAACACAATAAATTAACAAAAACAAAACAATAATTGTTTTATGAGCATAAATGATTGATTCCAACGCAAACAAAGAGTTGAATGAACATTTGAGCAAACAAATAGCTTAACCGTGAGTCAAAGAAGAGTGACAGATGAACACCTGGGACACATGCATGTGTGTACAGCTGATGTTTACTCTGATCATCTGGTCTTTCCATGCTCTATCCAGCACAATAATCCTGATTGACGTTTTTATGTGAGTAAACGTTTCATAAATACCGTAGGAATATAAATATAAAAACATAATTTTCAATTATCAATTTAGTCTGTTGTTAATGTTAGAATAAATAAATATAACAGTCACAGAGGTTTGAATTAATATCGTACAAGTTTGGGGAGTCGAAGAAATAAAAAAACCATATATTAGTAACTTGGCATGTGTATTTCCTATGTAAATTGACAATTCATTGCTCTGGCTAACCTGGTTAGTTTATCTCTAGATATGAAGTAACCATAACCGAAAATGTATGTAGGCCTATTTCAAAATATATTTTACCTTAGTTATTAATAGACTCAGACAATAATAAAAATTTTCTTACCATGTTGGAAGTCATTTGCGTGTTTTTAAATCGTTTGGCAATTGAGCTCCTACTTTTAAGAAGCTGGTAATTTACTATGGTGGAAAAGGCTCAGATTGAGGTGTCATGGAGGAAGATAATCAATGCATCTGATTTACAACATACTTAGGAACCTGCTTCTTGTAGAAGAAAAACTGTTCATTAAAATTATGGGACAGTGAAATCACCCACATCCACTAAACTAACTACCTATTGATCCACAGTTTGTTTCACAACCACCATTCTAACGTAAAATATATATATATAACACACTATCTCAATAAGCACTAAACAGATTTTATGACGAATCATTTTACAATGACTGGAACGGTGGCGACGTCCTGTAATCGTGTTGGAGGTCACGAATTGTGGATAATTATGAGCGATGGCTTGTGGATGCGATATTCCCTGGTGGGGATTAACGGATTACAACAACATAGTAGCTACTTAGTAGCAACACTAGTGAATACTAGTTAATCCATAAGTACCATCCTCATAATTAGACCAATTCGTATATGGGAGGTTGAAATTGTGGTTCGGATCACACGTTAAACTGTAGGTCCCTAGACACCATTGGCTGTTGGGCTATGAATTAACAGTCCTGTCTAAGAAGAATGTCGGCCTTAGTCAGTAACAAGACTACAAGATCGCGCCACAATCATCCTACACTCATCCCTCATTCATACCAATGTCAGTCTGTTAAGTGAGCTAAGTCAAGAATCAAATCAGAGTTTTTTAGATGTTACCGAAATGAAAAGCATGTAAATAGCATAAATATTTCTGAAAGGGTAAATACTAGCAACAATAATTTTTTAAACAAACATTATTTAAAAATATTTCACCATAACATACAACACCTTGAATCGCGGACAGACATTTTAGAATTGGTTTTAACAGAAATTAAATGTGACATATTAATTTTAACTGAACATAAGATGAGCTCTTTCGAATTAAACAGATTGAATATTAACAATTTTCAAACAATCTCTTCCTATGCTAGAAGTACAGCAAATGGAGGTGGTGTGTTGATTATGGCAAACCCACTGATGCACGCCAGAGAGATAAAAATACCGGCGGTACAGAACTTGATTAAAGATAAAGAGTTTGAATTTGCATTGGCTGAAATTAAAATTAACAATGAGATAATAATTTTAGCTGGTGTTTATAGAACACCACGCCATTGTTATAACAATGTTTTCTTAGATAAACTAGATATTGCTCTCGAAATTTTAAATAAAAAATATAAACACATTATTGTTGCTGGTGATGTGAATATTAATGTTCTTGAAAAAACCCCTGAGAGTAAAAAGTTAAATTGTATTTTAAAGTCACATATGTTGTATTGTGCCGTAAACTTCCCAACGAGATATGGTAAAACTAAAAACAGTGCTATTGATCAGTTCATAACTAATATTAAGAAAACCAAAATCAAAATAACTGGAATCATTACAGAGCTTTCTGATCATGACGGCCAACTGCTTGAAATTAATGACTTTAAAGTAAAAGAATCAAAAAATAAAAATTTAGTTGAAACTCGAAGGAAGTTTACGGACTCCAATAAAGCGAACTTTACAAACATGATATCTAAGGAAACTTGGTTAGATGTGTTTAATGCTAAGGTTGAGGTAAAGTATGATGTATTTATTGACTTATTTTTGTACTATTTCAATTTTTGTTTCCCGTTGTTAAAATGCAGGCGGAAGTTGAACAAAAAGAAATGGATTACGGAGGAGATTGTAAAAACTAAAGAAAATATACAGATGTTAAGTATGTCAAAGAGATTAAACAATGAACAAAATGGTAATATAAATGTAAAATTGAAAAAAGAGAAGAAAACGTTAAGGAGACAGATATTGTCTGCAAAGCAGGACTACTTTAAAAAACAGATAAGCAGGTCAAATAATATTTGCAAATCAACCTGGCAAATTATTAATGATGAGGTTGGTAATAAAAATAAATTTGATAAGAACATATTTTTAAAATGTGGCTCAATTATTACTGATGACCCAAAGTCAGTTGGTACTTGTTTAAACAAGTACTACGCAAAAATGGTGGAAACAGAAATAGTGCCTAAATTGAATTCTGTAAATCATAGAGGTATGTCTAATCAACTATCATACACCACCAATGTTTTTATTCCTACACCTGTTTCCGAAATTGATGTTAAAAATATTATTCTCTCTTTTAGTAACAAATTTTCATCTGGCTATGACGGTGTTCCCATGCCAATTATAAAACTTGTGGTCGATAGCCTTAAAAAGCCTATAGCTCATTTAATAAATTCTTCTTTCATTACGGGTATTTACCCTGAAAAATTAAAAGTAGCCAAAATAAGACCTCTTTATAAAAATGGAAGTGATCTTGAAGCCAAAAATTACCGGCCTGTGTCCTTGCTACCTACATTTTCCAAAATTTTTGAAAAGGCCATGAGTTTACAATTTTTAAATTACCTAGAGTCCAACAAACTTTTAGATGACGTACAACATGGTTTCCGCACTGGAAAATCCGTAATTAGCGCTGGGGTGGAGTTTTTAGAATCTGTAATTGATTCAGTTGGAAATGGCGAAAATGTTGTGGGAGTATTCATGGACCTCAGTAAGGCGTCTGATAGTGTGTGCCATAATAAACTACTTGACATTCTTTGTTCTCTAGGAGTTCGAGGCAGAGCTCATGTATGGTTCAGTTCCTATCTGCGAAATAGGAGACATTTTGTAGATGTAGACTACATCAATAACTTCAACCATAAAACAAATGTCCCCTCTTCTCTTGAAAATGTTAACTATGGCGTGCCTCAAGGTTCAATTTTAGGACCATTGTTATTTATCTGTTATTTAAAGGGTATGCCAGAACAAGTTGATTCTGGGAGGATTTGCCTATATGCTGATGATATAAATTTAAAATTTTCAAGCAAATCACATGATATGGTCGAAAGACTGGCATTTGAAGAACTTTCCTCAATTCATCAGCATTTAAATAACTCGAACCTTTTAGTAAATTTTGATAAAACAAAATACATTTCGTTTAATACAGCGCATAGTAAATTATCCTCCCAAGTAAATTTATTTATTGAAGATGAACTACTGCAAGAGGTTGACGTCATTAAATTTCTAGGATTGAAAATTGATAAACATTTGAATTGGAATGATCACATTGAAAATGTCTGTAATAAAGTCTCATCTGGCCTATACGCATTACGAAAAATGTCAAAATTGTGTCCACAAGAAACACTTAAAACAATTTATTTTTCACTGATCCATTCACATATATCATTTGGTTTGTATTATATGGAGCGACTAATTTTGAAAACTTGAAAAAAATATTGGTCTTACAAAAACAAGCAATTAGAATTATATTAAACATTCAGAGAACAGTTTCCGTTAAAGAATTTTTTAAATCATTGGGCATCTTAACTGTTTTTTCGCAGTACATATTTGAAGTTTGTATGCATGTAAGGAATCACTATTCAAGCCTCACCACATTAGGCTCCTTTCATGCATACCCAACAAGAAATAGAGAAAAAATAGCTTTTCCAATCCACAACTTAAAATTCTTTGAAAAGAAACCGTCATACGCCGGAATTAAATTTTATAACAAATTACCAACTGAAATAATCAACATAAAAAATGGTATTAAGTTCAAAAAAGAGCTTAAACGATTCCTGTTGCAAACACCTCTGTATTCCTTCAAAGAGTTTTTTGGTGGTTGTTTGTAAAGTTCGCTGCTAGTAAAAGTGTTATAAATTTTGTTTTAGCTTTAAGTTAGTTTTGTAGTAGTTATGACACCATTCATGTTCATCTTTGTATGAATTTTTTGAATAAAGAACTATTGACTATTGACTATTGACTATACTTGGCTTTAAACTACCTATTGAGTTAGGTCGCCATTTCAATAAAGGTATTAAGGTATTAAGGTACAATTGCACATGTTGATATTTAAAAACACATGTAAGGAAGGATAACATTTAAACATAAATGGAATACAAAAAATCCTCATATGAGACATGAATTGTCTATGTTAACCATGGTATAAAAAGTAAAAGACTTTGGTACCACGCTAAAGTCGGACGACGGAAACCCTGGATGATTGTTATCCAGCTTTAGGTGCGCCAAGCGTCAAGCCTGGACTGTTTTTAAAAACGACACACCCAACAAATTTGGATAGATTAAAAAAACTAGGATTAATGCCTAAAGCACCCGACAAAGTTGAATTTTTAAAAAAAATTAAATTTTTAAACTCAAATATCTCAAAACTGTCAAAGTTTTATATGAATCAAGAAAGTTTACAGATTAAATGATCTGAGTAATTATACAAATTTCTCTAAAGATCTCGCAACAAATAACGGAGTTATTAAGATTGTTATACATAAAAACATTTATTTTTCATTATATTTAATGCAAATTAAGACCATTTTAACAGAAACATCACAATAACTCCATATTGTTGTCAAATCCCTACAAACTTGATTGGATATTATTTTTTTGTTAAATACTATAATTTATCAAATTGTTGTCCCTTGTAAAATGTTTATAAAATTTACCGGTATTGAGATGTAGAACATATGTTTACAATAACTTTTTTCTTTGTTTTTATTCAAGTCTCACGGGAATGCTATTTCCTACGAGTTACTTGTAGTTCGACTAGGAACTTAGGTTTAGTTCTAGTTGTAGAGGTATTTAATTTTAATTTTAATTTTATTTATTTATGTTTTTTAATTCTACTTAAAGAGGAAATTAACAGTATTCAAGTCGACAAACATTGTACAGTATGTGTCATCGACTCTTAGAAACCTTAGTCCCTCAGGGGCAGTGGGCTTTCCACTGTACGGGTGTTTCTTGGCAACCCCGGGGTACCTGAGCCAAGCTGTGAGACCCTCCTCACAGTTCTTCCCGAGCTAGGGCCTTTCTTCTCATCTTTCAGGTCTTAGCTCACCGTCTTTATTCTTTCCTGAGCTAACCTTGCTCACCTTCTTGTTTTCGACCCCGAATCAAGGGTGTCTTTCCACCTTCTTTCGACCGGCGTATGCTGGGGGGTCCTGGGAGTGTCCCTGTTGTGTTGCAGGGACTGATGTGTGCCTCGCACTGCCGATGGTCTCCTCCAGTGTGTCGTCAGAAGCCAGCCGCTTCGGACCTTAGTCAGGGAGTGCGGCATGGATGCAGGGATCGGACTCTGCATTGCCACGGTGCGACCCCCAGCACGTCCGGCACATTTTGTGTATCGGTGCTGGGCAAACGGAGGTTCGGGCCCCGGAGTCCCGGGGTAGGGGTGTCTTATCTCCTACGGGGGGTAGACCTCCGAGGGTGTACCCGCTCTCGACCGATGAAGGGCCGCCTCTTGCCTCACGATGCGCTGGTGAAACAAAAGTATGGATTTTAAAATGCAAAACACGAACGATGATGAGATAGAGCAGGCCGCCTTTAAGCGCAGCTCAAGACTGCAGAGGTCTCCGACCTTGAACACTGGAACGCCAACGAAGGGTATTAAAACCACCCCCCCCGCCGGTGCCATTCAAGGCTCTTGGTGGTGCAGGATCGTCGTCCAAAACCGGACAGAAGAAGGAGGAGATCGGTATGGCGATGGAGGTGGCCGAGCCGGCAACACCATTAGCCAATATCCAAGGGATTCCTCCCAGGAAGAGCCCTCTTCGTGCGGCATTCGAGCTGCAAATGCCTCGTCAGCAGCAGGACGACGTCCACGAGGAGGAAGACTCACTTCTGAAGAAGATGAAAGCTCTTTTGAAGGAGATGGCCAAGGCCCTCTTAATTCAAAAGAACGTGAACAAGGCGATAAAAGAGGGGATCCCGAAACTCGAAGATGCTCTAGAAGAAATCGAGGAATGCCGGAAAATCAGGCTAAAGGCAGTGAAGCAGGAGCGCGATGTCACGAACCGAGTCATCTCTGCTTCGCCTCAAGCTCACCTGGCTGAGTCCCAGACTCAAGCCAGAAAGCGAAAGAAGAGGCAGAGCGGTTCTTCGCCTGGAAGCCCTGAGCTTGTTGAGGTGGACTCAGTGCCGAGACCGGTTTTTGTCACTGCGGCATCGCAGACATCTCCTGTCCAGGCTACTGAATCCGCCCCGGGCGCTGCCGTGATTCCAGCGGCTACTCCTGCAGAGGTTCCTGCTCCGGCGGCTAATCCTGCCTTGGCAGCAAACTCTGCCTCAACACCTTTGGGGGGCTGGAAGACGCGCCTGTCTAAGAAAGAAAGGAGGAGGCAGAAGCAAGCGGAGGCGGCTTCGAAAAGTGCGTCGAGGGTGGAGCGGACGCAAGTCTCGAAACCGGTTGGGGAGGCCTCTGGCAAGTCTGTCAGAAAGCCTAAACAACCCAGGCCTAAGAAGCCCAGGACGGAGGCAATCTTGATCAAGCCTTTAGGGAGGCGATCTTTTGCCGATGTTCTGGGTCAGATTAGATCGCAGGCCAAACCGGAGGAGACCGACACCGTTATAAAGTCTATTCGGCGAACCCAGAACGGGGATGTCCTCCTCGAACTGGGGAAGTCGAGTGACAAGATCGGTTTTGCCGCTTCCCTCAAGACTGCACTTGGGGACAAAGGCTCAATCAAGGCCCTAGAACCGAAGTGTTCGGTCGAGATTCGGGACCTTGATGCCCTCTCCACCGAAGAGGAGGTGACCCGTGCGATCCAGGTGGCACTCCCGGAGATACCAGCTGATGGAGTGAGGGTATGGCTGACAAAGCCCAACCGAAGTCAACTCCGGATGGCTGTTGCTGAGATGGGCGAAAAGCACGCCAATAAGCTGCTTAGCCTTCAGCACCTCAGAGTCGGTTGGGTCAGTTGCAGGCTCAAACGGAGGGTGGTAGTTTCGAGATGCTTTCGCTGTCTCGGTTTCGGCCACTCCTCCCGAAACTGTAAAGGGCCCGACAGGAGTGCCAACTGCTTCCAGTGTGGAAGCCAGGGCCACAAACGCAAGGAATGTTCCTCGAGCCCCTCCTGCTTCCTCTGCAAGGATTCAGGCTCCAGTGCCCTCGGTCACTTACCCGGGTCTGGTCAGTGCGGTGCCTTCAGAGCCGCACTTGAACAGGCAAAAGGCAGCGGCCGGTAATTCAAATCCTCCAGGCCAACCTTCATAGATCCTGGGGAGCTGATAACCTTCTAGATCAGCTCGCCCGAGAACTTGGTGCTGACGCGCTCCTTATCAGCGAACAGTATCGGGACAGAGACCCAAACATTTGGATCTCGGACAGCCTCGGTACTGCTGCATTTTGGGCACGTAATACACGAGATGTCTTGGTGCGGAGTCAAGTGCGCGGCCGAGGATTCGTCTGGGTTCGGTGTGGGGACGTGACTATCTTCAGTTGCTACCTCACACCCAACGAGGCCGTCCAGGACTTCCGCGACAAGATAGATAACCTAGAGGAGTGCGTTCTCGGCACCACCGGGCATGTCGTCGTTGGTGGCGATTTCAACGCCAGGGCCGTCGAGTGGGGAATGCCCTCTACCAGCTCCCGGGGGAAATACATCCTGGATTTCATCGCCAGGGCCGGTCTTGTCGTCCTCAACCAGGGCGACACACCTACTTTTCGGCGCCCCGGGCAGAGAGGCACGATCCCCGATGTCACCTTTGCGTCTGAGTCGCTTCTTCCGAGGATCTCTGGCTGGAGGGTTGTGGAGGACTACACGGGTAGCGACCACCAATACGTCGTGTTTGACCTGCATGATCAGGCAAATCGTCGAGTTTCCGCATCTCGGGAAGGGCCACGCCGGTGGAACACCAACAAACTGGACGTGGTCAAGTTCACCGAAGTCATCTCTCGGGGAGCACAGGGGAATCCTGGTGAGGCTGGGGCCGAGGCACTAGTAACATCCACGATGGAACTGATCGTCTCGGCCTGCGACCAGTCTATGCCGCGAAGGAAACCCCGACGCGACAAACAACCCGTTTACTGGTGGACTGAAGAGATTGCGGAACTCAGAAGAACATGTTTAAGAACTAGACGAGCCGCCACAAGAGCGAGAATCCCCGCAGACAGAGTTCGTAAGTCGGAGGCCTATAAAGCTGCGAGAAAATCTCTCCGCCAGGCGATCAACAGGAGCAAGGCGAATAGCTGGAGGAGACTTCGTGACGACGTTGATTCCGACCCCTGGGGCCTGGGTTACAAACTTGTAACACAGAAACTCGGCACCCGCTCTCCACCTTCCATCATGGAGGGCGCCACCATGGGGAGGATCGTCGCTGCGTTGTTTCCTGAACATCCACAGCGACCGCCGGTTGACTTCGGACGGGTAGAGGACGTTCCACTCTTCACTTTCGAGGAGCTAGAAACCTCCGTTCTCTCCCTGAAGATCAACAAGGCTCCTGGCCCGGACGGGATTCCCAGTGAGGCTTTAAAGAAAGCTTTTTTAATCAACGCTGACTTGTTGTTGAGAATGTACAATGCCTGTTTGGTAGAAGGGGTGTTTCCGGCTCCCTGGAAAACAGCCAGGCTTGTACTGATCAGCAAGGGCAAAGGTGATCCCGAGCTGCCGTCGTCCCACAGGCCTCTCTGCATGTTGGACACGGCTGGAAAGCTGTTCGAGAAGCTGATCCGTTCCCGCCTGACTTCTGCCGTGGAAGCTGCCGGGGACTTATGCCCCCGTCAGTACGGCTTCAGAAAGGGACGGTCAACGATCGACGCTGCCACCGAAGTTCAGAGAGCTGTGGAGAGAGCCGAGAGCCACAACCATTTCTCCCGCCGAGTAGTGCTTCTTGTTACGCTTGATGTCAAGAATGCCTTCAACTCTGCGAGGTGGGTCGATATGCTGGATGCGCTTCGCAACACCTTTCGTATTCCTGCATATCTGTTGCGGCTCATCGAGGATTATCTACGCTCTCGAAGCCTGATTTATGACACGAGGGACGGAACGCGGACGATGGAAGTCACTTCTGGTGCCGCACAAGGTTCAATACTCGGCCCGGATCTCTGGAACGTTGCCTATGACAGCCTCCTGAGGTCCGAGATGCCTGAGGAAACCACTTTGGTTGGGTACGCCGATGACGTCGCAGCTCTCATTGCTGCACGCAACGTTGAGCTGGCCCAACTGAAGTTGAACCGAGTTATGCGGGTGGTCAACAACTGGATGTCCGATCACGGTCTCTCACTTGCTCTCAGTAAGACGGAGATCGTGATTCTCACGAAGAAGAGGATCGACACCGTTGTCCCGTTTCGAGTGGGAAGGGAGGTGGTCACATCAACTCGTGCCGCCAAATACCTCGGGGTTATGGTGGACACCAAGTTAAGCTGGAGGGATAAGATCTTCCGTACGGCGGACAAGGCCGCTAAGGTAGTGACTTACCTTAGTAGGCTGATGGCCAATGTCGGGGGTCCCCGATCCAGCAGAAGACGTCTGTTGATGTCCGCGGTCCAGTCCGTGCTTCTTTACGGGGCAGAGGTGTGGGCAGGCGCTCTAGATAAGGAGTGCTACAGGTTGCGACTCGCCTGGGTTCAGCGTCAAGCTGCGCTCCGGGTGTGTTCCGCCTACCGGACAGTGTCCGAGCCTGCCGTCCTGGTGGTCGCCGGAGTCATCCCTGTCAAGCTCTTGGCAGGGGAGAGGAAAGCGATTTATCAGAGACAAGGCGAGATCGGCAAGGACACGGCAAGAACAGAAGAGCGCTCCCGCACCTTCCAGCAGTGGCAACACAGCTGGGAGCACGACACCCGAGGACGATGGACTGCGCGACTTATCAAGCAGGTCCAACCATGGGTGGAACGGCGGCATGGGGAGGTGGACTACTACCTGACCCAATTTTTGACAGGTCACGGCTATTTTCGGTCGTACCTGAACCGGATGGGAAAGACCGGTTCACCGGACTGCATTTATTGCCCGGGTGTTCCCGACGATGCGGAACACACATTCTTCCGCTGTCCCCGTTGGTAAGGGCCCCGCCTGGAGGCCACACAAATCTTTGGTGTATTTTCGGTGGACTCGGTCTGCCAAAAGATTTTGGAGGATGAGGGCAACTGGGATTGTTTTTCACAGTTCGTCCGGGCATCCTCCTGGAAAAGAAAACCGATCTGGACCGCGAAGTGGCCCAGATCCCTTGATCGAGCGGCTTTATAAGGAGCGAGCCCCACGGGCGTAAGCCAAATTTAGGCCTAGCCTGACGTAATGTGACAAACAATTCCAGGTTATATTCCTAAAGAGTAGAGGAGTTTTTTTAGTGGGTAAACCCGTTTTTAGGGGAGCCCCACACTACAGGCTGGCCACCTGTGTGCGTAATGCATTTTTCCGCCTCTCCCTAAAAAAAAAAAAAAAAATCCTCATAATTAGACCAATTCGTATATGGGAGGTTGAAATTGTGGTTCGGATCACACGTTAAACTGTAGGTCCCTAGACACCATTGGCTGTTGGGCTATGAATTAACAGTCCTGTCTAAGAAGAATGTCGGCCTTAGTCAGTAACAAGACTACAAGATCGCGCCACAATCATCCTACACTCATCCCTCATTCATACTTGGCTTTAAACTACCTATTGAGTTAGGTCGCCATTTCAATAAAGGTATTAAGGTATTAAGGTACAATTGCACATGTTTATATTTAAAAACACATGTAAGGAAGGATAACATTTAAACATAAATGGAATACAAAAAATCCTCATATGAGACATGAATTGTCTATGTTAACCATGGTATAAAAAGTAAAAGACTTTGGTACCACGCTAAAGTCGGACGACGGAAACCCTGGATGATTGTTATCCAGCTTTAGGTGCGCCAAGCGTCAAGCCTGGACTGTTTTTAAAAACGACACACCCAACAAATTTGGATAGATTAAAAAAACTAGGATTAATGCCTAAAGCACCCGACAAAGTTGAATTTTTTAAAAAAAATAAATTTTTAAACTCAAATATCTCAAAACTGTCAAAGTTTTATATGAATCAAGAAAGTTTACAGATTAAATGATCTGAGTAATTATACAAATTTCTCTAAAGATCTCGCAACAAATAACGGAGTTATTAAGATTGTTATACATAAAAACATTTATTTTTCATTATATTTAATGCAAATTAAGACCATTTTAACAGAAACATCACAATAACTCCATATTGTTGTCAAATCCCTACAAACTTGATTGGATATTATTTTTTGTTAAATACTATAATTTATCAAATTGTTGTCCCTTGTAAAATGTTTATAAAATTTACCGGTATTGAAATGTAGAACATATGTTTACAATAACTTTTTTCTTTGTTTTTATTCAAGTCTCACGGGAATGCTATTTCCTACGAGTTACTTGTAGTTCGACTAGGAACTTAGGTTTAGTTCTAGTTGTAGAGGTATTTAATTTTAATTTTAATTTTATTTATTTATGTTTTTTAATTCTACTTAAAGAGGAAATTAACAGTATTCAAGTCGACAAACATTGTACAGTATGTGTCATCGACTCTTAGAAACCTTTTTTGACGAATTTGTTAAGACTTCGAGAAATAGATGAAATTCGAGGAATAGACTTTTGGAGGCAAAGCACAAATTCTAATTAGACTTATCCATTGAACTTCCGGATATGTAGTTTTGTATGTGTTCGATTTGGATTTTATTGGACTTATTCTGTTTTTTTACAATGGTATTGAAATAGCTATTTGTTTAATAAGAGCTTAAAGTACGTTATTGCCACTCGAGAATTAAGAGAAAAGTAGATGGCCGCACGAAGAATCAGCTGAGTGCGGCCAAGCATTTCGAGACCGGCAATGACTATTTGCGCTCGTAATAAACACAAGATTTTTCCTACCAACATAATTGCTACAGATTGCATGTTTCATTGTATACAAAATGTCATTTAGATTATTTGTTTCTGTTGGAATACATGGTTTACCATCAAATATAAGCTCAAAGAAAAAAGAAGCAATTACTAAACGATAATGAACAACAGCTGTGGTATGGTTTGTAATAACAGCTGACTTAAAATCGTTGTTTGATCTAGCGTGTGGTAAAGAACATTGCCGCTCTAGAGCGGGAAAGAAGCGGAAACCGGAAATGAACTTTGCATAGGGTTACAGCTGTTGCAATGTGATGATTTCCATGCAGTGGAAGGAAAATAATTTTATAATCCGCAGATTTCGCTCTATCTCGACCGTACACGATCGTGACAGATCACCTGCCCCGCATGTCCCAGTTCTAGGCCACGTGTTTCCTCTCATGTCCCGGTGGGCGAATGTCCCGGGTCGACGTCCAACTCCATGTAGGCGGCCGCTGCCGGAAACGGGTCCGATAACGCCGGGTAGGTGTAACAGGCGGAGGCCGGGGACCATTACCATCACCTGCTGTAGCACTCCCTGGCTGGCTGGCTAATAGTCACTTTGATCACCAGTTTGGTTCTTACGACTTAATTATATTGTTATAGTAAATCTGAAGTAACTAGAAGAGGTGTCATTACACTTTGTGGGTGTCTGGACTTTGTGGAAGTTTAGGTCAATCTATTTTTACAATCTGATTTTTAATATTGGTTAGTTTTAAGGATATTATGTCTTAATTAATTTAAAATAATGTATATTTAAAACTCTATTACAGAAAATAATGTCTATTTATAAATCTATGCTTTATCATACAAAATGACACTATTTATTTATATAAAAATCACCTATGTATTATAAATCCTTCAGAGGTTAAGGGGGCGGTCTACCCCAGCCAAAACAACAATGCCGAATGCCGCCTCGCGGCCGTAGCGCTAGGCGAGTTTGATGGCTGCAGAGGTTTACGGGGGTCGTGTTTTAAAATTAACCAATTAAGATAGAGATTGGCTGTTAACTTTGTCTAAAAGTAAAAAAAAGGATCTAGTCGGCTATCTTCTTAGAATTTTAAAATAAAATTTCTAATTTCAGTAATAACTGTCTAAAATTATCTGTTTTTTAGTTTTGTAAATGCAGAGGTTTACGGGGATCGTGTTTTAAGACTAACCTCTTAAGATAGAGTTTGACTGTTAACTTTTTTTAAAGTATAAAAAAGGATCTAGTCGGCTATCTTTTTAGAATTTTAAAATAAAATTTCTAATTTCAGCTATAACTGTCTAAAATTATATGTTTTTTCTCGATTTTTAACTGAAGTTTTCTATTGGTTTTAATGAACTAATTACAAAAGTGTAACAGAGGGAAATTAGTACCGTTATTATTCTTTAATATGACACTTTATTTATAGCTTTAGGCTTCATTTGGCAGAAGATAACACGATTCTATAAAACCCTTGCATTTGGGTGCACACCAGGGGTAGACCGGGGTGGTCCCGGGCTCCGGTCTGATGATCTCAACAATTTGATATGGTAACTACATAAATAAAAATATAATTTTCAAATAAATTTGACATTTGAATCAGTTTTAGTAAGTAACTCATTTATTTTCTAATGTAATTAAATGAGGTGTATGGTCATTTAATTTAATACGATCTCGTTGATCGTACCGTTGTTGGTAGCCAAGTTAGTGAATCTCCATTAAGTTTAGAACTTACTTCAAAAGTCAAAACTTGTTATATCGAACCTCAATATTATATCAAAGTCTTTGATATAACGAAA
>CM061536.1:2740927-2784445 GCA_030545055.2 Neoaliturus tenellus
CTATCTGATGCAATACAAACATATTGCTCCAAATACTGTGGGGGATTTATAATACGACCAGCTCGAGTAGTGACAGGTCCATTTTCCCTTATATCATCTACTGTTTCTGTGCTATCATTTCCTCCCTCTGGATTACCAATTTCTCCCTCTAAATCAGATTCATGTCCAGGTACAGTAACTACTCCCTTATCATCTGATTCCTCCAATGTATAATCAACGCTTGTTGTAAGACCAGGTTCCAAGCTTACCATAGTTTCACCAGTCTTCTGCCCTACTTCAGAGTTGTCAATAGGAAGAACACTATCCTGAGGAACAAAAGTTACATCAGCTGATAGTAAAACAGTGCGACCATTGTAGATTCGATACCCATCTCGCTCTCCACAATACCCGACCAAGATTCCTTCCTCAGCCTTTGCCGACCATTTCTTCCTCTTCTGTTTCGGTATGTGTACATAACACTTGTCACCGAACGCTCTGAAATGATTGATAGGGGATGGGCCAGTGCTATGCCATAACTCAATTGGAGTCTTACCAGCTACAACTGATGGACCAGTGCGGTTTATAACATGGCACGCGGTATTCATTGCCTCCGCCCACAGACTCTTAGGCAAATTCCTAGCATGAATCATAGTGCGAGCACTTTCAACCAAAGTCCTCATTTCACGCTCAATACCTCCAGTCTGCTCTGGTGAATAAGGCATAACTGTCCTTTGAATGATACCCTGTGTGCTAAGAAGGGATTTAACCCTGCTGTTGACAAACTCAGACCCCCCATCACTCATGAAGGTTTTCACTGAAATACCTACATTTCTGGCTTCAGCTAGGAATGTATCAATACATCCCGGCACTTCTGTCTTCTCTTTTAAGAAGAAAACACCCCTAAAACGACTGTAGTCATCTTTTATTACAAGACAATATTTAGACCCTCCAACAGACTTTACTTCCATCGGTCCACATAAATCTGCAAGAACTATTTCTCCAGGTGACGTTGCTCGAACTGTCCTTGGCTTATAAGACTTCCGATGCTGCTTACCTAGAGGGCAACCAGTACAAAAAGAGTTGTCTTTTTGCACTTTGATATCCCTCATCTGCAACACCTGCATCACATGCCGTTTATCTTGGTGTGCTAGCCGTTCATGCCATTGTTGTAGGCTCAGTAACTTGGTGTTGACACACGCCTTACCTTTGATTGACGGAGCTATTACATCCATTGCCAGCTCAAATAGCCCATTACTACGCCTTCCAAACACTACTGGCTTACCTGACAGTAGAAAGACACATCTTTCACCATTTGCCTTGAAGACCAATCCTTTACTTGCAGTCTGTCCAACCGATAAAAGATTCTTTCCAAGCTCGGGAACAAACCAGACATTTTCTATTGTCATGACACACTTCCGATGTCCTACTCGGGTCTCTACACGAATGTTTCCTTCGCCTAAAGCACTGATCGTAGCATTGTTTCCTACCGTAACCTCGAGTGGTTTAGGAAAATTCTGAAAAGTCTCAAACCAGTCCTTACAGAACGTCATATGATGAGATGCGCCACTGTCTGCAATCCAAGTTGTATCGCGGATATTACTCTCAGCCGTGTAGCATAGAAGACTGGGATCTTTCTTGTGAGGATTTGAAGCTTTATTCGGACACTTTGAAGCAAAATGACCCATCTGCTTGCAAGAAAAACATTTAACTTTACCATTCTTCTCCAAAACTTTGGATTTTCTTGCATCGGGCTTTTTAATCCTTCTAGAAACATCTAGTGCAGTTCCATCTGCACTCCCAGGTTGCTGAGGCAATCTCATCTCTATAAGTCTAAGCCTTTCGGTCAATAAACTTATGGTTCTGTCTGACATCGGTATGCTCTCCCAAACATTCTTAAATTCAAAATATTCTGAGGGTAGCGTACTCATAATCCTGCTCATTAGTAAAAGTTCGGGCAGTTTCACTTTGGAAAGCTTTTCTAATTCCTCATTTATTTCAGAGAAAAGCCTTTTTAAACGGGACACATACGTTGCAATGCCCTCATCTTCTAGTTTCCCTGCTGAGAAAAACGACTCAAGCAGTCTATCTAGACGCTGACCAGAGGATTGTTCATACACAGATAGAAGCTGACTCCATATTTCATATGCTGATTTACAGGTTGCTGTAATATCCACATTAGAATCATTCATGTTAGTCACAAGAATTACTTGAGCCAAGGCATCTGCCTTTTTCCACCTCTTTACTTCTGCATCATCCTCTGTGGGACATTTGGCCTCGCCTATAGTTATGTCATAAACCTCATGATGTTTTAATAGTAACTCAACTTGTCTCTTCCAACGAGCCCAGTTAGATCCTTCTAACTTTTCTAGAATTACTTTAACATCCATGGTTGTTTATTGACAATCTTTTACAGGTTTCCTGGGCCCGTAACCACTTTGAAATTAATGTCCTAAGTAATAAAATTCCACCTTTACAAATGAAATAATTTTACTTAAGAAAATAATGTACAAATCTTGAATCACAATAAAACAAGAAGTGTAACATAAACAACAAAACAGCTGATTATATCAGATGTCACACAAATATACTTTATTCCAACAAGATTGTGATCCTTACGAAGAAGAAGATAGACACCGTCATTCTGTTCCGAGTGGGAAGGGAGGTGGTCCAATCAACTCGTGCTGCTAAGTACTTCGGGATTATGGTGGACACCAAGTTAAGCTGGAGGGATCAAATATCCCGTACGGCGGACAAGGCCGCTAAGGTAGTCACTTACCTTAGTAGGCTGATGGCCAATGTCGGGGTTCCACGATCCAGCAGAAGACGTCTGTTGATGTCCGCGGTTCAGTTCGTGCTTTTTTATGGAGCAGAGGTGTGGGCAGACGCTCTCGATAAAGAGTAGTACAGGTTGCGACTCGCCCGGGTTCAACGTCGAGCGGCGCTCGGGGTGTGTTCCGCCTACCGGACAGTGTCCGAGCCTGCCGTCCTGGTGGTTGCCGGAGTTATCCCTGTCAAGCTCTTGGCAGGGGAGAGCAAGGCAATTTATCAGAGACAAGGCGAGATTGGCAAGGACACGGCAAGAACAGCAGAGCGCTCCCGAACGTTCCAGCAGTGGCAACACAGCTGGGAGCACAACACCCGAGGACGATGGACTGCGCGACTTATCAAGCACGTCCAACCATGGGTGGAACGGCAGCCAATTCTTGACAATTCACGGCTATTATCGGTCGTACCTGGACCGGATGGGCAAGACCGGTTCACCGGACTGCAATTATTGCCCGGGCGTTCCCGACGATGCGGAACACACATTCTTCCGCTGCCCCCGTTGTTAAGGGCCCCGCCTGGAGGCCACACTAATTTTTTGTGCATTTTCGGTGGACTCGGTCTGCCAAAAGATCTTGGAGGATGAGGGCAACTGGGATTGTTTATTACAGTTCGTCCTGGGCATCCTCCTGGAAAAGAAACCCGATCTGGACCGCGAAGTGGCCCAGATCCCTTGATCGAGTGGCTGGATAAGGAGCTAGCCCCACTGGCGTTAGCCAAATTTAGGCCTAGCCTGACGTAATGTGATAAACAATTCCAGGTTAGAATCCTAAAGAGTAGAGGAGGTTTTTTAGTGGGTAAACCCGTTTTTAGGGGAGCCCCACACTACAGGCTTGCCACCTGTGTGCGTAATGCATTTTTCTCACCTCTCCCTAAAAAAAATCATAAAAAGCGTCACCTAATAACGTAAAAAGTGAGTAAAAATTCTCGTACGGGACGGACATCGGAGCGTATTCCTAGTACAACACTTGACATTAGAGGTGGAGTGGAAGTGTCCAACTCAGCACAAACAGCCGTATCGCTCACCGATTGTCAATCCTATTCTGTAATACGAGCAGTGTCTGAAGGGATGTGTGTTCCATAATCTCGAAATCTAGGGGGTGGATTTTGCTTAAACAATACATTTAAGACTGTTTTGGCCATATAAGCTTAGAAACAGTCTCAACCCCATGAAAAATCGAATTTTGTTTCAAATTAAGTTTAAAAAATCTTAATTTTTAACATTGTTCTTATGGGTTGCTATTTTGGCAATGAAATAACAACTAAAAGGAAACAAAAACAAATGAAATCGTAAGCAGTTGTTTCAAACAGCTGTAAACTGTGAACAGTCTGGAGTAAATTTAATAGATTTATTACCATGATACTATGTTGAAACCATCATCGACGAGCAAGGCTCGATTAACCTGGTAGTATAATACAATTTATACAGTACAGTGCATAAATTAGTATTAAAATGAAAAATATAAAAAGTAAAAAAATGACCAGTAAAAATAAGGTACCTAAGTTTTATTTATTGTAGTAATCTTCTTATTTACAAAGTGAAATCCATTAAATGTATTATCATTTACATGTCACAGTTAATTAAATAGTTACTCAAACACTGTTCCTTTCAATAATATTACTACACTAAACGCGTCTTGAAATTCCATTGTTATTCTATGACTCTTAGTCATGTGTAGAGTGCTTAGATTAAACAAGTTGGGTCATATTGTATGCATAGCTTGAACAAGCGCGCCTACCCAACCCTGGTTGGTTAACCTAAGACGGATGTTCAATAACAATGGTGTTAGTTGAGCATTACGCAGGCATAACATGTAAGGGATGATGTACTGTTGCTTAACACTTATACTTATTTGCCTTGGCCTAAATAACTTTTTCCTGCTGTCAATATTCCTCTTTAAATATATCTAAGTAAATATGTCGCACATATTCTAAACAAAATCGTAGAAAACACGGTAAAAATAATCTTGAAAACGTATAATACACAGTTAGTATATCAACTATTCAATAGTATTTTCGATATTATGGTTTTAAACAAGTACGTAAGACTCAAGACGATGGAATTTAATATTTTATAGGTTACTTTTCCTACGTTATATTGCAGCACGACTTTATTGACCAATTGTTTTTATCATAACATTTTTTAAATTAAAATTCATTCCATTCTTATATTCTGGTTTTTTTCTGTTTAGTCCGACGAATAAATCGATTTTCTATGTTGGCCTTCGTATAATAGTATCAATTTTGTCTATGTTCTTTAACCACTTTCACTTATACAAACACTCTCAATATATAAACTAATGGCACAAAAACAACATTATGGGTCAGTGTTACAAATGAAACAATGAAGCTCTCACTCTACTCTAAAAGCATTCGCTACTGCAAACCGTCAGTCGATGTTAACATCTTGCTAATACTCTCCATTAGTCTCTCTGTCAACAAACGGAATACAAACTGCACAATACATACATTGATCGAGCTATCAATATTGTTTTCCTACGACTGTCCGTGAAAACAGTTTTTACGCACTCGATACTCGTCGCAAAACAGGTGATTGCCGTATTCATTTTACTTTGCGCACGCTAGATTTACTTTGGCACTCCAGTGTTCATAAGGAATTAAGTTAGCAACACTGTATATAAACATCTGACCTATTGACCTTATTGTCATTATCGATGGAATTGACATAAACGTAACCTACAAACCATCCCAAGGTGAGACTGTGTGTAAGTGCACAAAATGATCAACTATGACAGTGACCTCAGTGATTTAAGTGGCTATTCACACTGACGCTCTTGCCGAGACTACTAAAACAGTGTCATTAATCTCGTACCTGAAAAATCCAATGCATTTTCAACTTATAGTAGAAGGTGCATAATATAGGCTATCATAAATGTTAAATATTTATACCTAGGCCTATATAGAAAATATTTGGCAGTCGCAGGAAAAATTTAATATGCAACTCGTGCGAAAAGTGCCTTTACTGCACTCAAGAGAAATGTAAACATTTACATTTCTCGAGTGCAGTGAAATGATACTTTGCGCACTCGTTGCATAAATAACAATTTCGCATTGTTATGTTAATGATTAAGGATTATAACTGAACCATCTGCTAAACCACTTGCTTCGCAAGAAGTTTAAGTCAGGAAAAAATATACATGTATATTTTTTTCAAATAATATTACTAGGTTTAGCTTGTTCGCTTCATTCGCTTCATTCGCTCCTTCTCACCCAGGATTGGTTCATTTGCTTCGCTCACGCTTCTATACATACTGTAAAAGAAAGATAAAACAATGAAATCGATATATCAATTTTATTAACATTACGTGGGTCACATGGACAGTAAGACCTCCGATTATTGTGAAACAATGAAAATTTATGTTATTTCACAAACTACTAGCTTCTTCCCGCGGCTTCGCTTGCGTTACCGTCGTGTTAGCTAATTCGCTACTCTCACTCGCCGTCGCGCTCACCCGCCATCAGGTTTAGCTCTTTCGCTACGCTCACTCGCCGTCGCGCTCACCCGCCATCAGGTTTAGCTCTTTCGCTACGCTCACTTGCCGTCGCGCTCACCCGCCATCAGGTTTAGCTCGTTCGCTACGCTTACTCACCGTCACCCGCTAATATTGAAATTTTTCATTGAATTTGTTTCTTAGCAACCAATAAAAATAAATCAAATAGATTTTCAGAATGTTTACAAATATTGAGTAATTTTTTTTCTTAGAAATAGTTTTTAAATAAAGATGATCGGTTGAGTAGTTTTCACGTGAAAGCGGAACACACTTACGAACATTCGCATTTATAATAATAGTAGGCATTTATAATTGCCCTATGACTAATGAATCTATTGTAGTTTTATTTTAAAACAAATAATAATATGCAGGCATTATTTAAAATTACATACCGTGAGCGTGGCGTCATTTCGCTCACTCCCTTTAACAATGTATTGCGTTAATCATTCAAAAACAGGAAGCAGGCTGGGCCGGATCTCCTTGGTTAATATTTTGACCACAACGGACACGCAGCTGCCACGGAAATTCAGCACTTTCACCAAAATGTGTTCCTTTTTTCGAAAATCGTATTTAATCGGGGTTTAATGTGGTTTAATTAAAAAAATTAATTGACAGCTAGCACAGAACATATGACATTGTCAAAAATCATTCTTAAATTTTGGAAAATTGTGTGTTTTATGAGGGATTTATTAATTTTAACAGTTAAATTATCTCGAGTGGTTGCAGAGAAAATTCAAAAAGAAAATCTAATCTGATCGGTATATCGACATTTGATCCAATGCAAGATTTCGAACAATTTTCAGTTCGATAGTATAAAAGGCTCTTTACAAATATTCTTATGGATAAAAAATCTATCAATGTTTTGCATCGGATAAAATATCGCTATATAAGATCAGATTAGATTTTATTTTTAATTTGTTCTACTCTCAATCAAGATAGTTCAAAGGTTTCAAATAATACATTGATTATTTTTTAGCTCTTGCAAGCTTCGTGGTGTAATTTTAAAAAAGTGATTTAAAAAATGTGAAAATCCCATTTGGAATACCACAAAACAAAACAAAAACCCATATAATGAAAATTTAAGATAACCTCCTATCTAAATTTAAGATTTTGTATATTTAGTATTTATGTTCCAAATTTTTATATCTCTATCATCAAAATCACAATCCTACCAATAATTGCTACTGCTGGCATATCTGCAGGACTATTGGAAAAAAAATTCAATAAAATACATCTCCCTACTGAACCGCACCCCCGCGGAAGCGCACCCGACCTTTGGAAACGTGCTTGCCCAAGGCGCTCCACGGGAGGGGCTCACCAACGCTCTCAGGAGTTCAGAACAAAAAAAAACAAACTTGTGGAACCAGCAATTTAATTTAACCCAAAGTTAACAGCAAAATTAACAACAGCAAAACAGAGCAAAATCGGGAACATCAAAGGTCCACAGTGATAAATTTGATAACAAAAGAATTTTACCAGAAGTCAATGTCACCAAGGTTGGCCAACCAGAATATCGATATTCAAAATTCAAGAACAACAGTATTTAAAAAAATTCCCCTTCTGAAACTTTTACCTTAAAATTGGCATTGATAAATTAAATAAATAAATAAATAACAACAAATAAATTTCAATAAATAAACATAACGAATTACAAACACAAAAAACACAAAAGAATTGGCGTGCCGAATTTTGAGGTTGACAAAAATAATTCCACCCGGAGACCTGCGGCGCAGGGCGGGCTCCTAATGGGATATTAACCTAACATAGAGACTACAAATAAATAAATAAATACTGTCACACATAAATAACAAAATATCACAGTTCATTGGTGGAGTGGCATATCACAGTAGTTCGTTTATGGCGTCATGGCACAGGAAAGAAGAGCGTCGGCCTGCAGCTCCGGCAAGTGGGGACCAAGGCCATGTATGTCCCCTAGGTGGGCAGGCGGACGGACCAGGCCGGAACCATCATCTGCATGGCATTGTCGGTGGGACCAAGTCCCCAGCTGGACCCCAAAATGATGCGTTGGGAGGTTTAAATCACCGCATTACAGCACAAAAATCACTGGCAGAAAAATATCTGAATTGGTGTCGTTTCTTTTGAAACGCCGAGAAAATTTGTACGTCTTGCGGTGACAGTTCACCACGGCACCTATGATCTTTTTCAGGACGTTGCGTCACAGCTGGTGAAAAGAAGAAAAACAACACCGAATATTCCAGAATGACAGCATACAGAAAACACTAACCAGAAAAAAAAAACAACACTATAACAAATGAGACGTGACATCACACATGGTGGGCAAAACGTCACGGCTCACTACTAAAAAAAACACAATTAATACCTGAATACCTTTTACCCTCAGGGGCAGTGGGCTTTCCACTGTACGGGTGTTTCTTGGCGACCCCGGGGTACCTGAGCCAAGCTGTGAGACCCTCCTCACAGTTCTTCCCGAGCTAAGGCCATTCTTCTCATCTTTCAGGTCTTCCCGTCGTCCCGTTTAGAGTGGGAAGGGAGGTGGTCACATCAACTCGTGCCGCCAAATACCTTGGGGTTATGGTGGACAACAAGTTAAGCTGGAGGGATCAGATCTTCCGTACGGCGGACAAGGCCGCTAAGGTAGTTACTCACCTTAGTAGGCTGATGGCCAATGTCGGGGGTCCCCGATCCAGCAGAAGACGTCTGTTGATGTCCGCGGTCCAGTCCGTGCTCCTTTACGGGGCAGAGGTGTGGGCAGGCGCTCTAGATAAGGAGTGCTACAGGCTGCGACTCGCCCGGGTTCAGCGTCAAGCCGCGCTCAGGGTGTGTTCCGCCTACCGGACAGTGTCCGAGCCTGCCGTCCTGGTGGTCGCCGGAGTCATCCCTGTCAAGCTCTTGGCAGGGGAGAGGAAAGCGATTTATCAGAGACGTGGCGAGATCGGCAAGGACACGGCAAGAACAGAAGAGCGCTCCCGAACCTTCCAGCAGTGGCAACACAGCTGGGAGCACGACACCCGAGGACGATGGACTGCGCGACTTATCAAGCAGGTCCAACCATGGGTGGAACGGCGGCATGGGGAGGTGGACTACTACCTGACCCAATTTTTGACAGGTCACGGCTATTTTCGGTCGTACCTGAACCGGATGGGAAAGACCGGTTCACCGGACTGCATTTATTGCCCGGGTGTTCCCGACGATGCGGAACACACATTCTTCCGATGTCCCCGTTGGGAAGGGCCCCGCCTGGAGGCCACACAAATATTTGGTGCATTTTCGGTGGGCTCGGTCTGCCAAAAGATTTTGGAGGATGAGGGCAACTGGGATTGTTTGTCACAGTTCATCCGGGGCATCCTCCTGGAAAAGAAAACCGATCTGGACCGCGAAGTGGCCCAGATCCCTTGATAGAGCGGCTGGATAAGGAGCGAGCCCGACGGGCGTAAGCCAAATTTAGGCCTAGCCTGACGTAATGTGATAAACAATTCCAGGTTAGATTCCTAAAGAGTAGAGGAGGTTTTTTAGTGGGTAAACCCGTTTTTTAGGGGAGCCCCACACTACAGGCTTGCCACCTGTGTGCGTAATGCATTTTTCCGTCTCTCCCTCAAAAAAAAAAAAAAAAAAAAAAAAAAAAAAACCTGAATACCTTCTTCTTTCTCTTTTACCTGCTACTGTAGGATTGACAGCGTCAGAGATATTTTTATCACATACATTAAACATGATAATGCTGTAAAAAAATAAAAAAATTGGAATGATTTTTTCGAGAAACGAACAGCTGAACATGTCCATAAAAAAAATCCAACATGGCCGGGCCAGCGACACAGACATCAGCTGAACGAGCTGAGCTAATTTACAAGTATGAATTTGTATGTTTCATTTTGTGCATATTGATACATATTTCAACATGTATGTTGTGAATTTGTATGTTCTCGCCTATTTCCGAAATTGGGAATAGTTTGGCTGAGGTAGTATACTTTACCATTTAAATAGATAAAGCGAGGTTATGAAATTTTTTATAGGTAAACAAAACCTATGATTGCGTAATATGATAGGATTTTTTGTCCTTGGAGACGAACAGCTTTTCATTCACAAAACATAACCATAACCTATACACGTGGTATTGACTCGATGAAGCAGTAAAAATTAGCCCTAGTGTACTTGTTGCTCGAAATCGAACAATTTATTTTGATATATTACAAAAGTTACATTTAGGTCTAAATCAATGCTGACATCCGACCACTCCAATACTGTAAATATTAGTAATCACAAAAAATTACACGTATTTACAATTGTACATTAGCAGATGTTAAATATTCTTAACCCAATCTCAATGTTATTCTAATGGGAAATTTTCAAACATTTTTGGATAGTGTCCTTATTTGATAAAGTTGATTCTCATCAATTTTTGGCGGAAACAACTACAGAGTAAGCCCTATCCAACTACACCAAAAGAACATTGTTCGAGAATTTTAGGAGGAGTTCTCTTGGATTGAATTTTTAGTCCATTTTATCCTTTTGTTATCTGATCACTTTTATTCTCACTACTTGTAATTGTTTATATAATTTTCTTTTTTTGCCTTCTTGTCTTTATAATTTTTGAAAATTTTATCACATTGTTAATGCTATAAGTTGGTGGTTTTTTTGGAGTCATTGTTTTTATGAAGTCAGCTATCCTCATAAACTAGGGTGCCCGTGCAGCGCAATAGTAGGGGACCCAAGCCCTCAAAATCCCAGTGAGGTGATACCCGAAATATATACTTTTGGTACCGATTCGACCTTATTCTTGGTACACTAAGGGTCACCAAAACCAATGTTGCCATGATGAACTATCTTGCAAAAGTGGTTTTATCCTGTGTTAAAAATAAGAAAATTTAAGTGATTTTTTAATGTACTTGTTGCATAATAATTATCATAGCTCCGTTGTTTTTCGGTCTATTTTGATAAATTAAAGATAGAAATGATCACAAAAAGTAGGGAAATAAGACTAGTAATAAGACTAGTAAGACAGTAATACAAGCGCATATCCAAAGCTTCCATGCAAAAGGAATTATATGTTTACAAATAACAAAACATAAATATTTCAAATTTGACAAATATGCAGAAGACAGGCGATCAGCTGATTAGGAACAGATAATTTATTATCTCCATCTCTCTTGCTCCCATTATACACTTATTTTCCGTGAGAATACCATGGAATTTAGCATGTAGGTTTGCTGCCATGTGGGTTTTTGATCAAATCTTAATTACTCACCACCTAGTGAAGGTTCATAAAATTTTTTATTAAAATATGTTGATAAATAAGGGATATATAACTTTTTAAAGATTTACCCACAAGAATAACATGGGAAACTTGATTTGAATTTTCTCCATAACCAGTTAAGCTATTTTAATGATTCAAAATACTAAATTGTTGGTTTTTTTAGGCTCTTTTAAATAGTTTTGCTTAAAATTCTTGAATTTTGAAAATTGATGTTAAAAAATGCCAAAAACCCATTTTTGACCCCTTAGAAACCCCATAAAACCCCGTTCCCATAACCCGACAATGCTGGTTCGCGAACTCATGAAAATAGACCTGGTCTTACACCTACACCTTCATACCAAATTTCATGAAAATCGGAAATCCCCTTCAAAAGTTATCGGTACCACGGACACACTCACTCACACACACACACACACACACACACACACACACACACACACACACACACACACACACACACACACACACACACACACACACACACACACACACACACACACACACACACACACACACACACACACACACACACACACACACACACACACACACACACACACACACACACACACACACACACACACACACACACACACACACACACACACACACACACACACACACATGTTTGTAAGAGGACCTCGTTTGTGTTATGTGTATTAAGTTTAGCACAAACGAGGACCTACACTGTATCAGCACAATAGAGGTCCCCGGTTTAATTATTTTTTTAAAAATACGCAATTAATTTTTTTAATACAAATATTAATTGGATGTACGTTAGGAAGGTATTTTTTATAGTTAGAAACATTTTTTTGCTTAATAAATAGCGTTTAAAAAAAGTCAACCTATTGCACGAAAGCGAGGTCCTGTAAGCACTCTTGCTGACAGTTAACACTTCCGAGGTCCCGTTGTTTTTCCCGACAAGCGCGGTCCTGTAAGCACTCGTGTAAGGAATTAGCACTTTCGAGGTCCCGGCCTTTTTCCTCACAAGAGTGGTCCTGTAAGCACTCTTGTAAGGAATTGACAATTCCGAGGTCCCGTCGTTTTTCCTAACAAGTGCGGTCCTGTAAGCACTCGTGTAAGGAATTAGCACTTTCGAGGTCCCGTCTTTTTTCCTCACAAGAGAGGTCCTGTAAGCACTCTTGTAAGGAATTGACAATTCCGAGGTCCCGTCGTTTTTCCTAACAAGTGCGGTCCTATAAGCACTCGTTAAGGATTCGACAGTTTCGAGGTCCTGTCTAATCACTTCGTGTAATCCCAAAAAGTGTGGTCCTATAAGCACTGTTTAAGTCATTGACAATTCCAAGGCCTGTTGATTTTCTAACAAGCGTGGTCCTATAAACGCTTATCTATTTCATCCATATTTTTCCTGGCATTTAATTTGCTATGATAAATCGTAAACTTACATTTTTGTAGCTCATTATTTGTTTGTAACTTACAACTCTTTAAACTATCGTAAATAACTTATTATTTCATTTAAAAAGATTTAGATTAAGGTAGAATTAGCTACGGATTAATTTAATTTAAGTGTAACCGGTAAAACTATCAAATAAGAACAGCAAGTATTTTTTAAATACAGTAAAAATTTACGCAGATTTTTTGTTTTGAGTCATTTTTAGTGCATCTAAGGAAACGCTAAAAAAATTCCTCTCGTAAGAATGTTTAATCCAGTTTAAGTGGGTCTCAAATTAACCAGAAAGGCAAGCTGATGAATAAGGACAGTGTTTTAAATAACAAAGTTGTGGCAGGATGAAAAGCCGTTTGGTTATTGACACAATTTATCATAAGGGTATCAAATTACGAATAACTTTATGTAGAACACGATTATTATTTTTAATGACACAATATGCAAGTACTCATTAATAAAAAACACAAGCCTCTTACACACCGGCGTCTGCGACGCCCGCGACGTCAGACGTCCGGGACGTCGCGGACGCGGCCCTTTCACACCGCCCAGCGACGTTTCAAAATTCCACTTGTTCGCGAATGACTATGAGGACAGGTCATCAGTCTGTTATTACTGTATGTAAATTATTAAAGAGCTTGTTTTGTTCTAGTTCTTAATGCAATGTAATGAGATGAATAAAATTATTATGTTCTTGTATTATTGCACTGTTTTACCACTTTTCCCTTTTATTATTAGTGTACACTGTTTTAAAGTAACTGATACTGCTATGAAATGCAACATATTACAATTTACTTTTTAGGCATTTGACAAGCCCAATTTATGGTTACTATACCGAGTATTATATTAGAAAATTGCCCTATAGGGAATACGCTATTACGGTATTAGTAAAAAAAATACTAAAATTCCATTGGAAATTCGCTAAGTACAAAAGTCTGCTGCGACGGAGGTATATTTTTAGACTTATAAAAATAAAATTGCATGACATACTTTGATTTCTATTTTAAACAATAGTACCAGGTCAACCGAGCCTTGCTCGTTAGTTTTATTCACTTTTGTTGTGTCATAATCATGCTTTTACATCTACACCAGACTCTTCACAGATAAGAGCTGTTAAAAAAAAAAACTGCTCAAAATTCATGTTCCTTTGTTTTTGTTTGCTTTTAGTTGTTATTTCGTTACCAAAATAGCAACCCATAAGACCAATGTTAAAAATTACGATTTTTAAACTTAAGTTTAGACCAAATTCGATTTTTCCTGGGATTGAGGTGGTTTGTAAACTTATTTTTGGGCCAAAACACTCTTAAATGCAAAGTTCAAGCAAAATCTAACCGCTATATTTCGAGATCGTGGAACACACATCCCTTCAGACATTGCTCGTACTATAGTATAGGATTTGTTTTTCGCATGAAAGTTAATTACGATCGTTATTCTTGTTTTTAATTGAGTCTTCAGAAAAACGAATATAAAATAATGACATTAACGATGATTAATTAATAACTTCAATAAATAACATTATTATTTTATAAATGTATAAAAGGCACAGAACACCAGCAACAACGACTAACGACAGTAAACACACTGCAGATGATGCGGGGTGCGGGTGGGGGATCGAAACACGTGGATCAGAAGTGTTCATTGCGCATGCGCTAGGCCGCAGACGCCGTGGAAGTTTGTGGAAAATCGCTCTCCGGTCTCCGACCAATTCTCACTCCACACTCCACGGACGTCGCAGACGTGCGTTGTGTAGGCCCTACGGTCTCATTTTATAGCACGGGAAGCTATTTATTTCTTCCAAAACTTCCAGGACGTCCTCGAAGTCGCGCAAGCCTTTGTGAAAATTCCTTTTAGAGTCTACAAATAAAATGAAATGCAAGACAATGAACCTGCATTTGCCCATAAAGTTGGGTTTTTTCTGAATTTTTAGTTTTATTTTTTGCAGCAGTACATTGAGACATAGTAATTAAAATAGTATGGCAATTAAAGAGAAGGAAATGAGAGGAAATGTTCATGTAAAGTATAATATTTTATTACATCACTGGATGTTGGAAATTGCCATTACTGTACCATGATCATCATAAAGTATTCGTAATTTTGATCAAGGTACAAAATAAAAATTTCGACCAGCGTTATGAACGTTATTGTTCACCAAACTTTAATTAATTAACAATTAATTATAAATGGAATAATATACAGGGTATTCCGAAAAATGTTTCAGGAATTCAGGATGTTATTGCCCACACCAAAAAGTTCCTCTAAACATACGTACTAAAATGCCTCGTTAACCCGCTAGCAGCCATTTCATTTTTAAAGAAAATAATTTTTATTTCCCTAACAAACCATTGTATTAAGTTCATATTTGGCATTCACATTTATCACATCAGTGTTCATTTTCAGGTAAAAAAATTATTTTTTTCTGATGTGTACTTTCCAAATGGCGGTCATTTTTAATTTTTAGTTTGGTCTAGGTATAAAATGTGTTTACAAGTTTAAATTATTAAATCAGTGAATCAAAATGTCGAACTTGAATTAATTATCTATCTTCTTATTTCTATAAGGGTTTCGTCTGTTAAGTCCCTTTTTCTCTCGACCTACAAAACCGATTTTTAAGATTGAGGTGTCATTTTAAAGCTTAGGATAGACCGCAGTGACGAATCATAATTAAAAAGGTCATATTGTTTCGGGCTTCGCCCCCCTCGCCTTTGATTTATTTATTGCAATCTCTTTAATGTGCATTGTAATTTAACAGCTGATTACCTTCAGATGAATTTTAAAAGCCAGATAACAACGAGGTTTAATAGTAAACAAAAATAGATCTCTGTCCCAAAGGTGAGTTTCACTCATACAGAATCATAAAATGCGCAAATTGCGCACGGGCCACCTCGTATTAATAATATTGTAGTATTTTGATTCTTTAGAAAGTAATAAAAACAGTAGGCCTATATTACAGTATATAATAGGCATGTTATTAAAATGTGTTAAACTGTGAATTGTAATAATACTGTACCATGTCATTGTAATGAATAAAGCCGTTAAAAGTAATATATAAAACTGATAATCCTTTTTAGAATATTGTATTCTAGGGGCATTAAAAAAAGGACTTTCGAGTCGTTGCGGGCTTTTTTTCACTCACGCTCTCACTCTCTCTAACTTACTCCCCCCCCCCCCCCGATCGGTGACCTTAATGAGCCACTACACACTACAATAAGCGGTCCGATGTCTTAACCGCGGAAATGTCTGCAGTAAAATTTACCTCCTTGAGCGGAGTAATATCTTGTGCGATGAGAAGTTACGATCGGGGAAACCCGCGGTGGTGTGTCACCGCCTTTAAATTTAACTGCTCAAAAACATTGATTTTGTATTATAATTCATGCAAATAGAAAAATAGTAACTCCGTTACTTGTTGTCAGATCTTTACAAACTTGGTATCATTAGTAGGATAATTTTATTCGTCAATGTTTTGCCGCTTGTATCTACAGTATGTCTAAAATCATCTGTTTCTCTCTAGTGGCAAGTTTTATAGATGCAGAGGTTTACGGGAATCATGTTTTAAAACTAACCATTTAAAATGATTGGCTATTACCTTTCCTAAAAGTAAAAAGACGAATCTCGTCTTCTCTGGTTTTAGAATTTTTCAATAAAATTTCTAATTTCAGCTTCAACTGTATAAAATTATCTGTTTTTCTCTATTTTTAACAGAAGATTTCTATAGTTTTGATGAAATAATAACCAAAGGGTAACAAAGGAAATTTAGCAACGTTAGGCCTATTCTTCTTTAATATGACACCTTAGTTATTACTCTAGGCAGCATTTCGCAGAAAATTAAACGATTCTAAAAAAAAAACTTCCATTTGCATTGATAAAAACCGATGATATTATACAGTTATAGCTTAAATTAGACATGATGGAATGTTAGCCTCCGGATTACCAATGAATACAATTAATGGTGCAAATACCTGATTAATGGTAATCCTTTTATTGTTGCGACAGCAACTAGTTTCGACTCACTTCATCGGAGTCATCTTCGGGCTTGAAAGATGTGAATAATTCTCTTCATGTGAAGGTCGTCAAAGTGATAATTAATAAATAAACACGGACACATTACGGAACAAATAACACGTCGGACACAAGCACAGACATACGAAAAAAAGGTACGGTAACAACGACGCAATCCCGGCTGCGGTGGAGTCTAGACACCATTAATCAGGTATTTGCACCATTAATTAAATTAGACATTAAAAAAATCTAAGATCAGAGAAGGCGAGATCCGTCTTTTTACTTTTAGATAAAGTTAAGAGTCACTCTCCTATCATAATGGTTTAATTTTAAAACACGA
The DNA here is from genome assembly GCA_030545055.2 of Neoaliturus tenellus. Classification (NCBI taxonomy): domain Eukaryota; kingdom Metazoa; phylum Arthropoda; class Insecta; order Hemiptera; family Cicadellidae; genus Neoaliturus; species Neoaliturus tenellus. The sequence continues at coordinate 2,758,213 of CM061536.1, forward strand.
TCCCCGTATACTTCTGCATCCCATAAAACTCGCCCAGCGCTCCGGCCGCGGCCACGAGACAATTCGGGCTCAGTACCGGCCGCCTGGGACTTTTATGCCCATATGACAAATGTTAAATTTCAAACAACAGCTACGCCTATTTTTATTCGAAAAAGATTCATCTTGATGGCACTTCAAAGGGAATTGCAATATCTAGGACACTGTGAATTAAAAATTACGATTAACTTATGGAGGGATTTATGTGATTGAACTACTGAAAACACGTGTCCATCATCGGAGAAAATAATAATATGGATAATACTCTGCTTTTATTAAACATACAATCAATAATATACAATTTTGATTTCATGGTGCTCTCCTATTAAAATTTCCTTTCAAATGACAGAAAGATGAATCTTTTTTTACCAATATAAAAGGCCTAGTGGATGTTACAAATTTAACATTAGTCCTATAGGATAAAAAAAAACATAACTACACTTGCCGGCAGTTGGTGAGTATGTACCTGTGACTGGTACTATAAGAACTAGCCTCCTACAATTTTTTTTTTCAACTAACGTCTAAAAATGAGTGGTCAGCATGTGTGTCTAAGGGACTTTAAAATCATTGAAAACTAAAATATAACACTATTGGCTAAAAAATATTAATTTCCTTAAAGAAAAGTAATGTAAGCAAGCAAGCTCGCGTCACGGTTTTCCCTATATTATAAAAATAATTTAGAAATATTCAGAGACATTGTGGGTATAAATTTTACCCGTCACTCAATAGTGATCCAAAATTACCATATTTAAAAAGAAAAATGTTATTCTTTTTTTGGCCTCGGAAAACACAAACCCTCAGGAAAGTTATATGACAACAAACACAGTGAAATAAACTAATTACCCCACTGAACCAAACTGGCTACAAGACATCCAGACTACCTGTGTCAATCATGGGAAGGTAATTTTGTACATGCCTCTGTTTAAGATTTTCTTCTTACTTCTGGTCGACCATCTTTCCATGCTATCGATCCCGTGGGAGAGCAACCACTTGTATTTTAATATTCACTTCTGTGTAGATAACAAGAATAAAAAATAAACAGCTTGCAACACAAAGTGCACTTACCTCCCATTACATTAGCTCCTGTGCTATCAGGGAAGCCAACCAAGGTGAAATAGCAGAAAATACTTTAATCTTGAAACCTATTTATTAAATTAAATTACAACATGTAATAAAAAAAATACAAAAAGTGATCTGGTTTGTATCTTCTATCGATAAACATTTTCTTAATGTTGACTTAATTTTTCTTTAAACTGTTCTTAACAAAATATTTTATGTCTTTCCACTCTCGATTATAAAAAACTTTGCGGTGTTTTCTTATAAGGTTTTCACATTCTTTTTTCCCGGGGATAGATTGTAAGCAAATGTGTCTGCTCATTTCAGATTTAATGATTTCTTTTTGTTTTTCTTCCCAGATCTTGCGAGGTTTTGAAATTTTTTTTTTAATTTTGTGAGGACTGTTTCCACCAACAGTATTGGACATTGCTGCCGATTCTTTTGAGCCATTTTCCATTTCCCTAATTGGCAATGGTTGAACATCACCATCGACGTCTTCACATTCTTCTTCCTCTAAATTTTGTCTTCTTTCCATGACGTTTAGCAAAAAACTTCCAACTTTTGCTTTCTGTAGAGTTGCTTCGGGAAGTCTGTAATACTTTAAGTGGGTACTTTTGTCGTGCCCCAAAAAAGTAGCTAGTATATCTATATCATTTTCACTAAACCCACTTGCAGATGCCATTGTTGCGGCTTCTTTCCTCAGGTTAGTACTGGTAATTCTTTCAGGGAACCTGAGGCCAGCATTTGTTCTTATCTCCCTTATTACATCGGAACCTCGATAGAATGAGTTTAATGTCCCTGGTATGGCAAAAAATTTTTTATTTTCACACATGACCCCTGCTGCTAACCTACTTTCCATTAGTTTATCAGTCATTTTTCTCATTTCAGGTGTCAGCAGAATCGGGACTTTTTTCCCCCTCTTCCCCCTTGTTTCTATTCTAGAGAGTTTTTTAATCAGTTCCTTTTCAGATTCATTTAGTGATTTCTGTATGCTTTCATTAATTTCACAATTCTTAATACCATCATTGTATGCTTCAACAGTAAGGTTATGGGCATCTCCGACTCTCTTTTTGTTAAATATAATTATACACCCTAACGTTATTTTTAGAAGTTTACAGTATGACTCTGCATTGACATCTATATCAACAGCATCCATACATTTTTTCTTTTCTTTTTTAATGTAATCAGACAGCTTGCTCATGTCTTCTGAATAAGGGAGGGGTTTGGCTTTATTAAATTTTGCATTGTAAAGCGTTGCTATTGCCTTTGAAGTGATTTTTGTGTTCCAGTCGGAATCAAAAATTGTCAAGAAATCATCCACTTCCTTCCTCCTAGTATCATTTCCGTCAATGATGGACATTTTCCGCAAAATTGCTGTGCATTTTTGGATGGATTCTCCAATTTTTTTGGCCAGAGTAGGAATTTTAAATTCATTCGTATTTGTCTCAAACCCAGCAACAACCTTCGTTGATGTTACTAGGGTCTCAAATCGTTCTGGTTTTATTAAATCGCTGAGGTATTTTATTTCGTGATTTTGCTCCTTAGCTGTGATCATAAGTCTCCCCAACTCTCTTAACTTATTCCTAATATGGTTTTCTTTTCCCGGGACATGTGCTAATTTCTCCATCATTTCTGCCCCAAATCTAATTATGATATCATCATTGCTAATAATATTTTTTTCAGGGCCCTCTCTCATGGTTTGTATTATATCTCTTCTTAGAAGATTAGAATATAATTCATCAGAGGAGCTAGGTAGCATGTATGTTGCTGTATTGACTACCCTTTGCATTCTAGGTGTACCAGAAGATCGGCAATGTTTCTTATGTCGGTAGAGAACTTTTCTTGTATAAAAGTTATTACACGTGACACAAGGTACCAATTTTGAAGGGGAAACCGGTTGAGCCTTCCTTCTTTTAGGAATTATAGTGCCACATTTTTTTGTTAACACATTCGTATTGTGGATATATGTCCCCGAGGCTCTCAGTTTAGCCAATAGTTCCATCCGTTTTGAGTCGGATGGAGGCAGGGAATTCAATTCCTGAACCTCTTTCTCTGAGGCGTGCATTTGCTTAAAATGTCTTGGTAACTTTGTTACCATTTTTTTGCAATAGATACATGGGTATTTTTTGTCCCATGTTCTTATTTTCCCTTTGTTTGAACTTTTAGCTACTACAACTTTTTGGGGAGATGGAATTGTGTTTTGTACTTCCGTTGTATCTTGTGATGGAAATGGAATGTCGTCATCATCGTTTGGAGGGTCGTCATCATCGTTTGGAGGGTCGTCATATTCACTTACTGATGATTTTATCGATGGTTCATAGTTAGATTCTTGATCTGTGTCATCATGTGACGTAATGTTATCAGAACTGGAACAATTTTGTTCTTCCGGTTGTAAAAGGCTATCGTTGTTTACAGCTGTAAAAGGCTTCGTATTTTGTTCGTCCCGTGAATCACCAACCGACGTTATATCATCAACATTGGAGCAGTTTTCTTCTTCAGGTAATGGGGTGCAAGCTTTAAGTTCGATGTATGTACCACCGGTCGGTAAAATGTTATCGTTGTTTACAGATGTAAAAGGCTTCGAATGTTGATCGTCCAGTCCTTCAACACCTTCCTCTGTAAAAATTATTTGAATATCAAATTAAAATATGGTAATAGTTTAGCAGAATTTGTTTCATATGAGTAGATGTAAAATGAAGAAGTCATAATATTTTACGACTACCATGTAACACAAACCATACTAGTTATAGTGACCAGCAGAAAATTACAGAGGTGATGGATGGTGGGAGGGGGGTGCCGGATTCTACTCCCAGGAAAAGTACCCCCATGGTAAAACGCTACGTCATTTTGACGTCACAGGTATGGGGGTAGTTTTCCGACCGACAACTTTTGAAGAGAATACAATATACTCTACTTCGATCGATGGTTACATACTTGTATAATTTTTTCTATAATGAACAATTTAAGGGGTGCAGCCGCTTGCGTAATATTACGTAGCACTCCTGGATTGTGTAACATTGGTCCATGAATTTAACGTGGGCTTTAGCCAATGATATTGCCTATAATGTTTGGTCTCCTTAAAAAGAGATTCAGGCACTAAATGAAATAGGTGTATATAATGTTCTACTAACAAAATAGGGTTTTCATACAGAGTTGTAAACCATCCCCCCCCCCACACACCGCTTATGGCGAATAAGATTGTTGGGGTGCCTCAAGGTCGAGACGGCCTTGGAGACTGCCGGGCGCCGGGGTCCCGGCTGGCCTTTGCCAACCTTCCTACACAGATTTCCTCGTTGGATTCCCTGCGATTTCCTAACCTGCAACCGTAATCTGAAGTTCTGAGCGAACAAGGATAAACTCGGGTGAAGTAAGTTTTCAATTATTAATTGGTATTTAAATATTATAATTCAATTATAAATTAAATAATGTTAATAATTATTCAAATATAATTAAGGCCGGTTTTTTTTTAAAGCACGGCGAGACACACGTCACACGACACCTGGATTAGTCCCGTTGAACGTTCTAGTTCTATTGCGGTAAATGGGAGTTTTTAATGTGGCGCGTTGCTCGACAATACGTCTAGATTATGACACCCTGTTTTCTAAATACTCGCGACAGGAATTTGAAACTCAACAGTAAAGAATGACGGGGAAATTTAATGTACAGCGTTCGGCGATACGAGACAAGGTCGTGTGGCAGCCTGGCAGGTGCAGCCCCTAGGAGGGATGGGATGGGAAAGGGTCGGTTTGTTTTGTTGTTGTTTACGACGGTGAGATTCGTCAATGCGTTATCAGTTTCGTTTCGACCAGTGTAGTTTGCGCTATAATGGCAGAAGGTAGTGTCTCGGAATCAAGTGGTAGTGTAGTAGGTGCGTTGGACGTTCAACTTTAATATATTTTAGTGTGTTGTCAGGAGGTGTACTTTGTGACCCTAATAACATTAAAAAAAGAAATAAGAAGAAGGAAGAAAGGCTGGCAATATACAGAGACTTCCATGAAGATTTCGACGAGAAATCAGATGTGATTTAAAACAAAATCTGTAAGTAGACCCACACGCATGATTAGAAATTTATTTGTATTTGTATTAGGACTGTTATTATTAGAAATTTTTGTTGTTCTCCCACCAACATGTAAACGCGCCAGGAAAAACGCATAACCGATTTCATGACATTTTTCAAACGTGCGTCTACATGTAGATCTAGATTGTCGCTTGTCGCGTGTCGGGCTGTGCATAAAACCGGCCTACAACTCGAGCTCTCAAACCAAATCTATCTAGGGACGAACTCTTAACCTGCCTCGAAGGGACCTGTGTTTTTTATCATTTCGTTTTTATCTTACGTGATTTTCAGTTTAATTATAAATATGATGTTTGCAAAATAGTAAAATGTCTCATCTGATCAAACTTAAAGTTATGAGGCTCTACTGTAACCTTGTATCATTCATTTGCAGTGGTTGACGAAAGCTTATTTCGCATTTTCACAGTGCAGGTATTAATGATTGATTCAATTTGTATTAAAAAAAGTAAAACAGTGGTTGTGGGAAATGTGGAATTTTTAAATAGTTCACAAGTAGCCAAAAAACAATTTTTAGCGATTCTCAGGGGTAGCGGAATTTTATCCCCGTGGAAACGCCTGTAAAAAACGCTACTTCATTTTGACTTCACAGGTATGGGGGTAGTTTTCCGGGCGAGGACTTGTGAAGACAATACATTTTTTATTAAATGAAATCTGTATTGATCCTTTTACATTATTAATATCCCTACTTTTTGCATACCGGTAACTTAATACACTATTTAAAAATTTACAAAAAAGAATATTATACAATATAAATTTAAATTATTTTCCATAGTAATTTGAAACAAAATTACAATTAAAGTACCAATTAATTATTGGGTCCCGTGGACTATTACCTGAACGGGAACCTATATACACGAGCACTTTTCTTCACGCTTGAGCGGTAGGTGTAAGCGGTCAGACGGCTTAACTAACATATAATACACTTTCAGTAGATAACATATGAAGATCATTAATTTCCTATTATAGCTAAAAATTTTAAATAAATGATTAAACATTATACTCTACTTCAATCGATGGTTTCTCACTTGTATATATTATTTGTATACTGTGTTTTTTTTTTTAAGATTTGCATCTTAATTTATCCAAAACTGAAATAAATATTATTGTTCAGTTTGCTGCAAAAGTCCATCACAGTTTGGGGAGAACAATTTCATACCTTCTTCCGTTGCAGTCGACTTTTTTAATATAACATTTTTCGCTAAACTTAACGGCTAGAAGAATTAAAATGAATTAAAATAATGTTATAGGATAAACTCACTCATAAGATTTATCAGTTAGGCATCATAAGATTTATCAGTTAGGCATAAATAAACTTCTTTCCAATATGATGGACGAATAATAATAAATTTGTTAAACTTAACGTTGACATGAAACTTTTGATCTTAATACAATATTTTAAGACATTTTTGTTGCAGAGTACCTTTTATTTTACTAAATGCTTTAGGAAATATAGCCAATTAAAGTTTGCCCCATGTTATTCTTGAGGGACTAAAAATGAACTTCAATAGCCTGTACCTCCCTAACCGTCAAGTTTAGAAAAAATTTTCACATTATATATAATAGACCATGGGCCGCCAATATGAAACCCTCCCCCCCCCGTGGGAATTTATGACTTATACTTTTTTTGTTGGTATTGCCTACTAGATTAAGAATTCGGTTGTTTGCCTTTTTTAAATTACAGCATATTCCAGAAAACCAAGAAAAGACGGCCTACGAGGAGTCAGACAAAATTTTTAAGCATCAGCATAGGTCGACTTTGGTATCAAATTAAAGGTCTCACATAGCAGAGTACAATGCCGCAAACTAGACTTCAAAAGGATGATCGAAACGGAAATGGCAGGCAAACAAAGTTTCCATTAAAATATATGGGTAAAACTTTAAAATGCAATAACTTTCTTTATACCCAACCTTTTAACGTCGGGTTTGCGGCATTGTACTCTACTAATTGGGACCTTTAATTTGATACCAAACATGACCCATGCTGCTATTTAAGAATTTTGTCTGACTCCTCATGGACCATCCCCCTTAAGGGGTAAAAAGTGTTAATGCCTTAAAAGAGTAGACATTTATGGCCATTATTGATATACCAAGTCTTGTAACTTTATCTATATTGGTAAAAAATATATTTCACCGTTCCGGGACTTTTCAACCACACTGTACATAAAACAAGTTATTTCACTTTTTCACCATAAATCTAAAGAAAATTCATAATTATTTGGAAATATTTAAGTAGAGAGCTTTATAACGACCCATTAATTAATAAAATTGGCCGAGAAAACTGTTAGTGTTTTCGGTCAAAAGATTTTTGAAACTGAATCATTTTAATGATGATAGTAGATTTTATATTTTTCATGGTTTTTTCGTATTTTTCGGGATATGCTGTAATTTTTAAGTGGCAAACACCTAAAACCATAAAGTACATGCCAATACAAACACAAAAATGTATATGTCGAAAATTCCCACGGGGGGGGGGGGGGAGCATATGTTCACATCAGCCTCTGCTCTAAAGTATTTAAGATGCGTAAACAAAAAAAAAAAAAAAATGCCATAAAATTGGGAGTTGGATTTTGAAATTGTTAAATTAGGGGTTGTGGTGAGGGAATGACATTTCCATGTTAAATTTCCTCACCCAAAGCTTCCCTATAGACGTTTCCATTAAAATTAACAATAATATTTATTTTAGTGTTTGAATAAATTAAGGTGCAAATTGTTAAAGAAACCCTGTAAATTGAACCATTTAATCATATTTTGTAATTTAACTATAAGACTGGAAAACTACCCTTAGGACACTACCCCAGCAAAACTAACCTCAGCCAGAAGAATTACCCCCGGAATTACACTCAAGCAAAATTATCCCAAATGGACAAAACACGGAAAACTACTCCCAGAAAAACTAGCCCCACAAACAAAACTCTTGTACATAGGAATTATTGCTGATTGACAATAAAGAATTAATATTATTAATACTTACGAATTTTAAGGATACAGGCTTCATAGTATCGACCGTCCTTCCACTTAACTTCCCTTGTGTCTCCAACTTCTAGTCCTGAGAAATTTACTATGTCATCATAGCTCGCCCGGTGCTTGACTCGATCTTTCGTGAATACTACATCAACCAGTCCGTCATCTCCTAAAATATATGATAATGTTTGAGAATTTCTAACACTACAATGTGAAAAATATCGCACTTAATATCTCGTTGTGCTACTTGTTATGTATTTGCAGCAAGTTGCGACATTTTTTACTTACAATTGTACAATTATTACCATATATAAAATAAACAATTATTGTGATATAATCAAATTGTTGAATATTTATTATATTACTGAGTGTTTAAATTTTGGTGGTAGGCCGGTTGGCCTACACTCAATAAAAGTTTGCCTCATGCCATTCTCGTAGAAAGATAAATTCACTTCAATTGCTCTAGATCTTTTACTATAGACTTATATACAAATATCAAAGACAGTTAAAGACCTTGAGATGATGTGTACAATCCAAACAATGACATAAAGATAATGTATTTTTATTTCTAAATTATATGCCAACGTAGATATTAGAAAGATTTTTTTTTAATATTTAAAAAATTCAATTACGGTAATAGGCCTACCAATAACAAGACAATTATAATTTAAATACAATGTTACTGTATATTCTTAAATTTACTATTACTGCTATGATTTTCCAATTAAATAGCTTGCACTTCACATCCTACTTAATTCATTAAGGTAGTTTTGAAATTCGGCCCTAGTTAGAAAATTGTGGGGTAGTTTAGATTTATTCCATTTTGTATGTTTTTTGGGGTGCTGAATCTAAATCCGAGGTTTGTCAAGATGCCTCCGATGTTATCAAGCTGTGTTAATATATAAGTAAGATAGAGGGTTTTGTTAATTCCCATATGATTTTCTCCAAGACTATATTAGCTAAGTAAACAATTCAAAATACTTAATTATTTGTTTTTGAGCTCTTTTAAATAATTTAAGTTAAATTTGTTTAATTAAAAAAAAAAAAAAAAAAAAAAAAACTAAAAAAGCCCAAAACCTAAATTTTATCTTTTTAAAACCCCATAAAACCCTGTTAATGTTGTCCGTTTATTCTGGTTTGCGAACTCAATCAAGTAAATGCTGCCTTACACCCCTGTACCAAATTTCATAAAAATCGGAGGTTCCGTTCAAAAGTTATCGTGTTCACGGACACGCATATTATGTATATGACACTACTACCGTAATAGCGTATTCCCTACAGAAATATTTGCAAAAAATCCAATACTCAAATAGCTCTGGGACCCAAACTGTTCATTAGAGACTAACATAAATAGGAGATGCTTTTTGTAGCAAATTTTGTGTACTTTCATTTTAATTATAAAAATATTTGCGAAAAGTTGATAGTTGAGTTATAAGTTATAAGCAAACCTCAGATTCGGATTCAGCACCCAAAATAACATAAGGAAGAGAACAAATCAAAACTATCCCAAAACTTTCGTAGTATAAACAGTAATAAACTGAAATAACTTAAAAAATCAAAATTTGGCAATATTCAGAATAAAATAAATCATAACATTTAAATAGGCCATGCCCTACCCGAATCTATTATATTTTTATAAACTATTAAAGTTCAGCACAAATGAAATATTTTATCTACCATTACAACATAATGTTTAGTTTCTTATTTATAAAAGTATTAGGTGAGTTTGTATTATTTTTTTCAAACATCAAAAACTATAAAGTTTCATTGTGTTCGTGGAGCCAATGACACAAAGAAATCAAATAAATACATAAAAACTTACTGATTGCTTTAATGACTGCTGGATAATGTATACCATCTTGCCACTTCACTTGTCTTATATCACCTTTTCTCAATATATTTGCATTTTTTACCCTGGATAAGGTGCAACTGTACAAAATACCGTCTTCTATGAATTTCACTTCAACGCGCTTTCCTGAAATGCATGATACAAAATAAATACAAAACTAGATTATGATTTTTCCTAAAACAAGCAGTGTGCACTATTGAGTACAATTTTGTTTTTACTGATACCTCATAGATCAGTGATAAGGTATTGGTTATTTATTTTTTTTCTATTGAGCAACCCTACCTTTTTTTAATGTTGGAATAAACGGTCATTTAAAATAAACGGGATTTAAAATATTTTGGTGTCATTCTTTTTGTAATACACAATTTTGTACTCCGCTATCGTCTTAAAATTTCGATATTAATTTAAATTACTAAGCAGGAAGCTTGCTAATAATATTGAAATAAGCGTTTTTGTATCAAGTTTTAACGTATTAAAAACAATTTTTTAAGCAAAAATAAGACGATACACGAGTACAATATAATCTTAAGAACAATAATCTGCAATAAGATTGGTAAAAAGTTTATAGATAGACCCTAACGATGCAAGAAGGGAGATGCGAAAGGTCTGCAATTTCAAAAACATTGTTATTATGTTATTAAACCACCGATCGATTTCGCACTGAAACCAAAAAAAAAAAAAAAAAAAAAAAAAAAAAAAAAAAAAAAACATTAAAGTAACAAAATTAAAATCACCCGTCATATATTTTCCAAAATGTGAGTTTGAGCGTATAGCGGCAGTTTACAGTCTCGCTCGACGATTTTGACGCCGAGGTAGAGCGCACCCTTAAGCTTTAAAAACCGATGTTGATGCAGAAAATGGTTTGTTGGCCTGTGCAGTAGCGGCAGTTATCACAAAAAATCAGCAACGAAACAATAAGAAATGAAATTTTCTTGAGTAATAATTGGTAGATAGTAGGTGAGAAATAATAAATTAAATTGGCAATGAGTGATTTAAAATCAAACAAATTTTTGGTAATATGTTTACAATAGTGGTGGCGGTGCGGGGAGGGTAGGCGAATTTGCGTCGAGGAGGCAGAGGTGGCCGGTGGGGCACTGTCACACTTCTTATCCTCGGCTGGAATTCGACCTTGGAGATAACAAACTCTTATCTCTCTAATAGCGCAATAAGGTGACAAACATGGGGAGGGAAATTTTAAGTAGCTCGCGTGAATGAGTTTTTAAAACAAATTAGTAACGCACTGTCATAAACATAAACATAGTCTTGGACACAGGAAGACAACACAGGATGTTGTATTGTCAAATTACATGCATCTATTTCACAAGTGTTTTTGACTCCTTACCCATATAACTTTGCTGTAAGAGGCAATAGCAAAAAAATGCTTTATAGACCATAGATCACGATTCATGTTCTAGACAAATAGTGGTTAATTAATTTGAAAACAATGTCAGGGTTATCACATTGATGGGACAACATTGTTGGGGTTACTTTTTAAGTGCAATGTGTTACAAAATTTTTCAATCATGTATTTAGGCTTACTAAAATTCATTTATTAAGGAGAAAATATTTTTTATTTACGATTTTTAACCGATCTAAACTTTTATAGCCTGCTTATTAGCGACTTTAAGTTGATGAATTAATCTGCCATTACCTATTGCCTAAGAATATATTTTAGCCCTTTGAAACGGTTTTCCGCTTGTACTTTGGGAGACTTGCAACTACAAACCCATCTAACCCATCTTTATAGCATAATAGACGCTATGATTATGTACCGTATTATTCTTTGTATAACAGTACTGTACACCCGAATCTATTTTCTGATATTCGTCCATTGAATGCGCGGTCCAGGTCCAGCTACTCTAGTCCGAGGGTGCAATAGCCTAGTGGACTCCCGTGGGAGGGGAGGGGGTGATCAGCTGTTGGCGATCTTTAAAGGGACCGACCAGCCATTTACGTTGCGGCGCGGTAGTCAAGGTTAACGTGTCATTCAAGGCCTGAACTGAACGCCGCTTACATATAAAGCCAAAGAAAAACTGCCTACCCAGTGATTTGGCCTTCATCTACATTTCTTTGCAACTCGCTACGTAGGCATGGGAAGCTCACGTTCAAGTTAAATATTTAATATTTTCCATTATTTGAAAAAAAAAATAATAATAAAACACTACCATTTAGCTTTGTGGGTTGTTGTCCGGGATTTACCACTTTGATTACACACGAATTAAAATTTCATTTAACAGATTAGGTGCTAAAGTAGGCTACTCTTTACCATTAAGACTTTATAATTGTTCGTAAAGACTATTTAATAATAGAATCACTAATTTTTAATAGATTGTTCTTATGAGGTAATATTTTGCAAAAAATCAAGCGTTTGTCATCTAATTTTGGTGAATACTTATAAAGCATAATACAAATTAAAAGTGAAAACATTCTAGAACGTAGAAAGAAAAAATCTTACAAATTAATTAATTCTGAAAAAAAACAATATTTAATAAATATTTTACAAAACTATTTCTAATGCTGAGTGGTTGATAGTTAACTGGTTTATAATAAACAAAGTTAAAATGTCATTAATTAACTACTATGATAGCAAGATCTAGTCATTTAATTAACTCCAAATAGTATTATTTGTTAGGAGTTTAAAAAGCTATGAAACTTTACATAAAATAGAAAATAGGTAGGTATGGTACAGTACAATTTATTTTACGTAAACTAGTTAACAACAATCATATTATGAAATATTGATACTCTCGTGTAAAGAGATTATAATAACTTCCAATATTTAGTTTTGATAAGGTATATTTATAGTTTATTATTAATTATTATTAATAAATTGAAAACCAGCAAAGGGGACGATGGGTGAGTTTGCAATACACTTTAACTAGATTCAAATGTACTTGAGTTCTTTAAAGAAGACAACGCGAGAAAATGTAGGTTTCCGCGGGGACACAACGCGAACTTTCAATCAACAGGATCACCATACTATAGTAATAAATTCTTCAACGTTTTACTGAGTGAATAATTTGGACTTATCAAGTTATGTGTAGTAAAATAAAAAAAAGCTTTATTCTTGATTATGATTCATAACAGACTTCTATAAGTTATCCACATACCTACCATACTGCATAACACACGTTGTTTATCATTCAATTTTAAACCGTAATGAAAAAATATAGACAGTTTGAAATTTAGAAAACCACAAAAAATAAATGAACATATATATAAATATACACAAGTACCGTAAGTGTATTGCAATATTATTGTATTAAACAAGGATTCTAAAGGTCTTCTATAAATTTGTATAAAAGTGTAAAATAACCACTCACCTTTCTCCATGATGACACTAGTGAAAACGATCCACAGTAGTCAACGACCAAACTTTCACTAAAACTCGCACATTTATTATAAAACCGATACACACACGTAGGGGAACGTTACTCGTACGAGGTTCACGGTGTGACTGATGACACGATGACTGATGTACTTAGTGATCGAAAGGAGCAATGTGGGGATGAAATTAGTAGAGGGGATATATTCAACTTGTGTGATTGGGTAAAGTTTATCTCATACTTTTTCATTGGTGGATATTTTAGCTGTGTTGAGTACTGAACATAAATTCCTTTCCCACGGGAAGGCTATTCTCTATCTGTTTCCTGTTTCCTGTGCCCTGTTTTCTACAATCAAGTTTCTAAAAATATGTTACTCCTGATAAACACGTGTTTCTTTTCTTTAACCCAAAGTAGTCCAGCTTCAATACACTATCGTGGGAACGTAGCTGATGTCATTTTCCCTTTTAAATGGATATACTTTTGCTTGCAATCTGATTTAAAAATTATAATCTTAAGGGATCAGCTTGTTAATTAAAATTCACATAAACCTTGAATTAATAGAGTAGTTGCGGGCTATTTTTTTTACTCACGCTCTCCCTCTCTCTACTTCCGCTCGGTGAATGTGTCCTCTACAATGAGCGGCCCGATGTCCTAACAGCGGAAATGGCTGGAGTAAAATTTAACTCCTTGTGCGGTGTAATATCTTGTGCGATGAAGGGGTTCGATCGGGGAAACGCCCGGTGGTGTCTCACCACCTTTTAATTGAACTGTTCAAAAACATTGATTTTGTATTATAGTTCATGCAAATTAAGGTTATTTTAATAGAAAAATGGCAATAACAACGTTATTTGTTGTCAGATCTTTACAAACTTGGTATCTTTAGTAAGATAATTTTATTTCTCAACGTTTTTGCCGCTTGTAACATTTTGATAAAATTTTCCGATTTTGAGATATTTAGTTTAAAAGTTTAAAAATGGCCATCATTTTGAACATGCAAACTCGTTCTCGTTTTAAGAGTCTGCAGTACCGGCCGCCTGTAGTTTTTATGCCCATCTGACAAATGTTAGATTTCAAATAACAGCTACGCCTTTAATATTGGTCGAAAAATATTCATCTTGATGTCATTTAATATGTAGGACGCTGTGAATATAAAATTACGATTAACTTATAGAGTGATTTTTGTGATAAAACTACTGAAAAAAACGGGTCCATCATCGGAGACAGTAGGCCTAATAATATGGAGAATACTTTGTTGTTTATTAGACAAACAATCAATAATACCAAAATTTGATTTCATAGTGCTCTAGGTATGGTATTAAAATTTCCTTTCAAATGACATAAAGATTAATATTTTTTCGGCCAATATAAAAGGCGTATAGTGGATGTTATAAATTAAACATTAGTCTTATGGGATTAAAAAAACCATGGTGGCCGGTTCTGCAGACTGTTAAATATCGTATAACTAGAAATCAGAAGGTAAATACATTCGCTCTATGTTTAGTTTGCACTGCTTAGAGGTATTATAAATAATAGGCTTGCCATAAATTTGCAAGACCAAACCGGGACAACCAATATGAAACACTACCCTCCCCTAGTGCTACTTGAGAACGACTTGGTGATCTAAATTATGCAACATTTACACTTAATTTAACTTTAACTTTTTTCAGCCTCATAACTTACAACAAGCCTATTCTATTTAAGTCTGGTAAAGTTAAAATGTTTTTATTTATAAAGCAGTTAGTTCTATGAAATTTAACAATTTTATGAAATCAGTTGTGTATTATTTGTTTGTTTACTAATCTAACACATGCCCAAATGATAGTGCGTATATATTCATGAATCAAAATAAAGTTGCAACGATAAATAATTTCCTCTTATGGTCATTCACATTTGACTGGCCATTTTCATTATTTAATTTGTCTCCTTCTTCCACTTCACAAGCCTATATACTTGCCCAGTCAACCATCATTTTCCACCTGTACGTCAAATTGCACCATGACTATAAATTGTATTGCAATTTGAAAATTGAATCTTCATGCTAATTTAGGAAGTAATGTTGTTTATAAGTGTATTATATTTATAGAACTTAAAGACGTGTAAAACAAAACCAATTGTTGAATTTGTTATTATTGTCGGGAGATGACTTGTTGGCCACTGAGGGGGTTGGGGGCGAGGGGAAATTTACATCCGAAACCTACCGGTCATTTGGTTAACTAAGGAATAAAAACAAACTTAGATTGTACTATTCTACATGAAAATGTTTGCTAAAAAAGTAAACAATTGTCTTTGTTGACAAAGCAGCTAGCCTAATTCGATGTAGAGAAATACAGCTGACTGCAAAATAAAAGAAAACATCGTAGGGATGCTGTATGTTTTTGGTTTTGTTGATACTTTAACATATGGTGGAATAAAAAAAAACAAATAACCAAAAAACAAAAAGCAAATTGTTTTGGCCAATGGCATGCTTCAGCTTCCCCCACACCCCGCAACCCCCTCACTGGCCAACAAGTCATCTCCGGACAGTAATAGCTGGGTTGAGGAACGCAGCTCAGGTAGTAAGAGCAGGTCCAGTCCGAGGGGCATGCGTCCGTATGGAGCACCGGGAGCGCAGATTAAAATTACAGTGTTATTTGATAGTTACAAAAATTAACGCCTTAACAACCGTGTAGCCTTTAATTCGGTAGTTTGTGACAAAACACCGCTAAAGGTCGGGGACACACGGGGCGGCTAAACGGGCGTGCATCATTTGCGCATCATGCGGAGAGCCAGGTAGAAGGGATGCTTGTTTTGCGCATCGAGCTCCAAGGGGCTCTCAGTTATATGCATCGTTTGCGCACTGCAGAGTGGTGGAAGTGGCATTATTTTTATTTACAAAGTTATTGAAAACTCATGTCCGTGTTCAAATGGTCTTTTGAATGATTAAACGTGTTTGGCACAAGACATATAAGTTTAAAAATTAGCAAAACAATATTCAACAGAACAGAAATAGTGGCAAATAATCGGACACAAAATCACGGAGTTGACCCGTACATTAACACTTGGATTTCATGTTTACCATTTGTAGTTTGTTTCTATTGCAACAGTGAATTTTATGAGTGGTTTTATTCTGAGGAGTTATTATAGTAGAGGCTGCTATCTACAGTTAGAATAGAGGCAAACTTGCCATAGAAACAATTCGTACAAAACATTTCAAGCTGAGCAATTACAGTAATACAATCCTCACCAACCATTGAAAGTAAAATAAGTAAACACTTGATATATTACAAAAAAAAGGTTTATACATTACAAACTTAAATTATTCATGAATGTGCGATACACATGTGTTGCCGTCCAGTGGTATGTGTGGGGGTCGACTGTTTGCGAATTGTTGTCGACAGGCTGAGGCTACCTGGACGGGAGAGTGCGCAAATGATGTAAGGGGATTAGGCGACCCTTCGAAATATTTTACAGAAGGATTAAAAAGTGGGCAAATGATGAACGACCGGCTAAACTCCCGGAAATCCGTTTCGTTTCGCAGCCGCCGGCTGTATTTTGAGAGTCCAAACACAAGACAACAGCGAAACAGCCAGACCTGGCGAGACTACCATGTTACTCAATATTTTATATTTGTTCTCATTAAGAATTATGCTGTTCGTTTGCTCCGCTCACTCGCCTTTCAGACTTTTTCAATGTAGGCCTACGGATTCTGCACTCCGGTATTTGTTGTCTCACATGTTGAATCTGTAACACGGGGAATCTAATTACCTATTTCACTAACAGCTAATTTCATAAAAAACATATTCGGTAATTAATTGTTAAAGTGATTAATTGTTTTTTTTTTGTTTTGAATTTAATTGCAATTCTACAAATCGAATAGTTGTTTTATACTTTTACAAAACTTTTATTTGTGTCAATATTTTATAAACAGCAATATCAAATACGATCTTATAATATTTTTTTTACAATTTTATAATTTAACAGAAATGAAAAACCAAATACTTAAAGAAGACCTGTCAAAAAACTTTTGGGACAAAGTGTTACTAGAGAGCAGGTAGAGTGTTGGACATCTGAGGAATTTTAGGACAAAATGTTACAGCGACAAATTGTTACCTGGGACAAAATGTTACGACACGACTAAGCCAAACTGGCTACAAGACATCCTGGCTACCTGGTATCAAACATGTGAAGGAAGCGCACCGGAAGTACGAATCGATAAGGAACTATTCATCAGGAATAATATGGGTAGCCTACGAATGCCGATGAGGTGATGAGGCCGATGCAATTAATTTCAAAGTTTGGGAAGGAACTTGCATATTGAGTTGAGTAAAATCAGTATGTCAATAAATTATTTTGATGTTTACATGGTTGTACGATAGTGTTGTAAAGTTGAACTGTATGTTCGCATCAAAACACTTCAAAAACTATAAAAATAATGCTTTTTGACGATCCCGCAAATCCCAGGATTATTCCGGGATTTTCAGGAATCTAAAATTCAAATAATTCAATCGGGATTGACATTCTTGCTCGCGGAAACTATGTTGCAAACGGGGACGATGTAACTTCGCGTCAGGGCCTGGATGACCGCATTAACACGTTCGCTGCGGCATGTATCCGATAGGATACATAGGCGTCCCTTCGCGGGTGCGGATGTATCCGATCGGTTACATATGACAACGTCAAGATAATTCGACTGTTTCTCCTCTAGCGTTTGAGAAGGAAACACATATTGTGCATTAGCGTGTAGGTAAGGGTATTGAGTTTTTAGATTACTTGTAATGAGTATATATTCTACAGGTTTTTAATTTCGCGCTATCGTTGGAGGAATGTAACTATAGTTCCGCTTGGGGGTTGAATTTTGACATTTTATATGCGCAGCGAACGTGAATGGCGTGGGTACATAAAGCGTAATTTGTTATAATACATTTCTCCACCTACCACCCTTATTCCTCTTATAATATTACCTCATGTCGGCCCTCCCGCTCTTACCCCCATTACCATACTCTCCCTCAACCTCACTGTATTTTTTGGAGTACCAACAAAGTACAGTAATATCAACTAGGAGTACGCTCGTACCTCCCGTAAGCGTCTATTTAAAGAAGAAATTTAAACTTTTGCATTAGGGACTGTCACATTGGAAAAAAAATTGATCCTTGGGAAACATCTTTGTTTTTGTTTAAGCGACTACTTCACTCCGCTCCCGTTCTCCATTCTACTCTGAATCCAATAATTTGGACTGGAATCGGACTGGAATTGAACCGGTCAGTAGACCTATCACAACATCTCAGTCTTGATTATCAAGACTCGCTAAGACGTTGCCAAAATATAAACAAAAACCAGCGACTAAAATGCCTCCAATGCATTTCTTATGGGTAAAATCACTTCCTTTTTCTTTGGTAAAATTAAAGTTACATTTTAGGTTTATTTGATTAATATCCAACTAAATGTTTTCCTCAACGAACTTAGCCTTAAAATTACATAAAGAAAATTCGACTGAAATTTGAGACTAATCTGTGACTTCTATCGAGAGTAATCGTCAGACATTACATTTGCAATATGAGTCACTCTAGAGCCTATTCTTCGAATAGACAATTGGAATGTGATGCGGCCGCGCTCAGATAAGACAGATCGCAGTGGACAGTGTTCCGGTCTCTCTACTTGACAGAGTTTAACTTTCGCGTGCCACGTGCCAGTGTCGTGTTTTAAGTGTGCTTTCGTTTACAATTAGTGCAGTTTTTATTTCGCTCAGAGTGTCGATTTAAGATTTACTATAATAATTTATTTTAAATGACAAATTGTGGCATTTGTGAGAAAACTCTTAAAACGAATAGTACTAAGCTAATCTGAAGTGTTGTGACTGTCAAAAAGAGTTTTATGGAAGCTGTTTGAGAATGAGCAAAGCTGATGTGGACTTCATTACCAGGGAGGAAATGGTTTGGAGGTGTGAACCATGTAGTGAAACAAGGAGAAAGAGTCTTGAGAAGGTAAGCTGACTCTTGAAGATCTTATGGAAAGAAATGAAATTTCTGAAACTAAATAAATTCAGGAACAAAACTTTAATAAAACCAATGAAAAATTTAATGAAAAAAATACATGAAAAAAATAAATATGTCAAAGAACAAAAAGAAACGTTTGATAAGTACTTAAGCATAATAGACGACCTTGTTTCTGAGAATAAACGGCTGAACAAAAAGGTTTTGGACTTGGAAAAAAGTGTTGAAGATTTAGAGCAATATTCAAGATTTATTGCCGTATAAATACAAGGTATACCATTACAGAAGCAAGAGAAGTTGATTGAAGTTGTTAAAGAGGTTGGCAAAGCCTTCGGCGTGGAAGTAACTGACTCTATGATCGATACCTGTCATAGATTAGGAAATAAAAACTCGACTAACAACGCACCCCCCGGCATAACAGTTAAATTTGTTAGAAGATTCGCTAAGAAATGTTCCTTCAAAAGCCACATGCTAAGCAGGACCTATCCACGAGTCATATGAACATGACTTTGGACCAGCCCGTGTACGTGAACGAGGCCCTGGCACCTGCACGGCGGTGGCTGACAACGAGGCGCGGCTATTCAAAAAGTACATGCAGTTCAAATATCTGGGTTCGAGGCGGCAAAATCCTACTGCTACAGGTGAATTAAAGCTGACCTTGATCGACTTAACATGATCGACTAACATCGATGTAAACCTCATTGACTTATGGACACAGAACATTTAAATGCATTAGTATATTGTTTTTATTGCTATTTTTTGTACACCATGGTTTTTTATGAATAGTTATTTCCATTTGAAATTATTATTCTTTTTTAAGTAAAATATGAGTCTAGTAGAAAAAATTAGAATCATTCACCAAAATATAAGAAGTTTGAGGAAAAATTTAGATTTTTTTTATAGTTGAACTATTTGAGTATAAACCAGTTCCTGATATACAGTAATCATCTTACCTGAGATTTGGATTAATACTGAGGAAGCGTGTTTGTATGAAATTACTAATTATCAAATGTTTTTCAAGTGCAGTGATGACTATAGAGTGGGAGGCATAGCTGTTTACGTAAAAAACAATATTTTAGAAGCAGATTGTTTGGGTTTTCAATTTGAAACGGCAGACTCTTAATTTATTTCTTTACAATATCAGAAATAACAGTTTTATTTGTTGGCTATGACATGGATTTCATTTTATTCAAGCTGAGCAATTTATTAATGAATTGAAATAGCAACAAATGGTATTCTTAAGAATACAAATAATTTATTTATTTGTAATTGGTGATATTAATATTAATTTATTGGATGATTTTAATTATAAAACTGATAAATATAAAACACTGTTAGCAAGAAATGGTATGGAAAACTTAGTTTATGAGCCAACTCGAATAACTGAGTAGTCTGAAACATGTTTGGACCACGTGTACATAAGAGTAGCTAACAGGATCGAGATTGTCGTGGAAGCAACAGTAGTCCACGCTGGTATAACAGACCACTAGCTGATAAGAGATGTGGTTGGCGTTAGGCCCCATTTAATGCACGGCGTCGGGCGACGGACGTCGGGCGCGCGTCATTGTGACGCTGACATTAATGTCAAGCGTCTCTCCAGCGTCGAAAGACGTCCGTCGGGCGCGCGTCGGGCCCGATAGTTTCCTATAGTTCTGCAATCTATGAAATGACCTAAACGTTTCTGGAAAAATCCAGAATTCTAACACTCCGTTGACTGATACACTTAAGTTTCAATCATTATATCATATTCACTCAATATGATCATTTGACTCTTACCATTTTAAAATTAAACAAAAACACGTATTAATGTAAAGTACTTAGGCATTTCTCAAACCACAATTCAGCACCCATTGATCCCCTATCACGATCACGATCAGAATGTTTTTTATGATTTGCATACACGCTCAGCAAATCAGTAAATTTTATAGTTTTTTTACATTTTAATTTACTAATAATAGTAAAAACCAGCAGTCAATTTGTATCGATTTTAAGGTTGGTAACGCTCCTAGCAGAATTTTTAGACGCTAAACAGTTTAATATTTAATTCAGCACTAAAAACAACCTCTTCAATGAGAAGCATCAATGCTATAGACATAGACGAACTGCTTTAAAGGTACGTTTTCCTAGCTCCGTGGTAAATTGCGCTGCGTGCTACGTGATTCAGTCTATCACGCCGCCGCGGCCAGGTGCTCCGTGTTTGTATGTCAACGCTGCGCAAAAGTGTTTTCCTAGCACCGTCGTAAACTCTCTGCGTTGCGTGACGAACAGTCGAACATCCTGTCAGTATTCACTCAACTCTGCTATGGATAGGAAGAAGTGTGTTGCACTGTTGTTATTGTTGGAAGAAGGTAAAGAGATGATTGAAGATGTGGACATAGCCGTTACTCTATTGACTCGTAGTCGTGATGAGTGCAGCGATTTGTTCAAGAGAAGGAGCAGTGTGGGTGCTTACAATATCTTAATAAAAAAGCACCTCATAGACGACGAAATTAAATTTAAAGAGTACATATGGCTCATCTTCCATAAAACTTCATATACAGATACATATTCTATCAACCCACTTTCGTCATCTGGTGAGAACTTGTTCATATTTTGTTGTTGACTACAATCTGCAGTCACTTTTGACATTCTAATATTCTCAATGCAGACAGCGGAAGGTCTGTTCGGCAGCGCGGTGCGTGATAGACTGCTCTCGAAGCAGTGGTCCCAAACACGGAGCACGTAGCACGCTGCGCGGTACTCAGTGAGTCGCGCAACGCGCAGCTAGGAAAACGGTCACAATGGTTTCAATGCAAACGGTAGTTTCCTCTACCGCGGAGCACGGAGCACCAGCGCAACAAGCCGAGTCGCGGATCTAGGAAAACGCCGCTTTACCCCACCATACAAAAACGACGCCGGTGAGGCGCGCGCCCGACGTCCGCCTGACGAGCGTCCTTCGACGTCCGTCAAATGACGCCGTGCATAAATAGCTCCATATGCTGTAATGTATTTAGACAACATTTTCGACGCGCGCCCGACGGTCGTACTCTAAATACCGACGTCGGGTTTTTGAGTACGCGCGTCGGGCGAGCGTCGGGCGTCGTGTATAAATGGTCCCATTTGCGCCAATGCATTTTCATTCCGACGTCTTTCGACGTCCGTCGCGCGACGCCGTGCATCGACTTGGCCGGAGCGGCGCCGGCGGCGGTGGCGGCGGAGCGGCTCCAACCACTGGCGAATTTGTATCTGGCCGCTAGCGGCGAGCCTGTGTCGCCCGCTCCCCCTCCCCCTCCCCCGCCAGGGGGATCGCATCGACTATGCTCGACTCAATCAGCTGTTGGAAAGTGCCGACTGGCTTGATGTTTAATGCAACTGATGCGTCATCAGCTTTTGATAACTTTTAAAATACTTTACATAGTTCTATTACACAAATTAAGATAGAAATAAAACCAAGGTTTTAATGTGCAAAAAAAATAAAACCTTGGATGACTTATTATATAGTCAAAAAAATTAATATTTGGACACTTTTAGGCTGTTGGAGCCTATTTTCAAATTGGTCACAAATCATCCTTAAAAAAAACCTTAAGAATTATTACAAACGGTATAGAAATAATCTCCTTATTGCAATCACTAAGCTGAAAAATAATTTTTACAAACAAAGATTTGAACAATGTAAAGGCAATTCTAAGGCAACTTGGAATACTTTAAAGGATAAAACTGGTCAGTCCTTGAAGATAAAAAAAGATAAGTTTACAAACCAATGATACATGTGTTGAAAATCAATTGTCTGTGGCCAATAAGTTTAGTGTTTATTTTCTATAAATAGTAAATCAGCTTGATTTGAATATATATAGTATAGATGATAATTTTCTCTCTCTTAAATATAAGGAAAATTTTCAAAGAATATGAAGCAAGATCAATTTTTATTGATGCTTGATGAACTAATGCTGATAATTAAAACCTTGAAAATAATACATCTAATGGTATTGATGGCATTAGTCCTGTTTTGATAAAAGAAGTCTCTTCAAGCATTTTACATGTTCTTCTGTTTGTCATTAAGTTAAGTTCTTCTTCTTAAATATTTCCAACAAGTTTAAAATGCAGTGGTAATACCAATTCATAAAAGTGGTTTGAAAACGACATGCAGTGATTATAGGCATACCGTATCTCTTTACTTTCTTGTTTTTCCCAAAAAATTTTAAAAATTAATGAAACAAAAATTATAAATTTTTTTACAAATTAAACATTTTTTTTAGTTAAAAACAATTTGGATTTAGAACTGGAATGAATACTGAAGATGCTATACTAAATTTTATGACCAATGTGTATGATGGTTTAAATGAAAGTAAATGTGTCAGTGGTCTTTTCCATTTAAAATTAAAGATAATTAAATAGGGGTTTACATTTGAAAATTTGGGGCTGCCCCCAAAGTACCCCATTTTGGGGGCAGGGGCAAAGCTGTGTAGGTGATGAAAAAGTGCCGTTTTTTATGTCGTAAACATGTACCGAGTTTGGGTTTCCTAATGCAAAGCGCTAAAAAGTTAACCGGGGGTGTCCAGACTTTTGCCTAACCCTGTATGATATAGGTATAAGAGGTAGGCCTAATGCACATAAATTGTTCAAAAGTGATCAGCTTGAGAGGAAACAATTTGTTAGGGTCAATTTAGCCGTAAGTGAAATGTTTACTATACACTGTGGAGTATCTCTATATATTATATATATATTAGTGACCTTTGTGAAGCCTATCTTCAAGGACACTTAACTTCTTTTGCTGATGATACAGCACTTTGTTACACCGCAAATAGCTGGCTAGCCATAGAGCAAGCTATGAACCATGACCTTGAGGCTAAATAACTGTAATTTAAGTGAGTAGAAACAATTTTGATTTAATTAATATTTATTCTCGGCACAAACTGTATATATTCAATATTGATTCTAAAAAGATTTTTGTTTGAGATTGTTCCGTTTTAAATCAAAGTATTTTATCCTATTTTTCTGATCGCTATAAAGTACTAGAATTTTAAGAAAGTGAAGGAATCTCAAAACAGGCAGAGCCTCATGAGGTCGTATTTATTTTCTCAATCATTAAGTTAAAAATCATTACTGTGCATACCTGTAAATATGTATATTTGAGAAAATAAATATCTATTCTATTCTATTCTAAAACACTGACAACAAATGCACCTGGGCCTAGGCAGACTGTGGGAATGGTTTTATCTGAGTAGATAACAATACGGCGCGTCCGGCGTCAAGGTAGTTCTGATTCAGAGAATTCAAGCTTTAACACATTGTGTGTTTGTGTGAG
Source organism: Neoaliturus tenellus (assembly GCA_030545055.2). Classification (NCBI taxonomy): domain Eukaryota; kingdom Metazoa; phylum Arthropoda; class Insecta; order Hemiptera; family Cicadellidae; genus Neoaliturus; species Neoaliturus tenellus. Next base: position 2,782,769 of record CM061536.1, read on the forward strand.
AAGATCAAAATAGTCTACATTATTCACTATTGCTGATTTTGTTTTTTATTTTTAAAATGTACCTACTTTAATTCTATTAAATGATTTTAACGGATTTTTAGACTCGGAGAGTAATCATTTACAATCTTCTATTAAATGATTTTAACGGATTTTTAGACTCGGAGAGTAATCATTTACAATCATCTAGGCTATTAATTATTCGTATTGTTGATCTGGGGGATTGAACAATTAGAAAAATAATGAATGAAGGAAAAAGAGAGAACGTCAAGACAGCATTGCATGCACTTTAAACATGTTAGTTCCATATTAGTAGGCTATTTTAATTTATATCAAATGATTTGAGGAAAATTAAGAAATAAAAAACAAGGGATTTCCTAGAAGGAACTATATGGGTGCACTCCTATTTTAGACAAGGTTTTTTTTCTAAAAGAGCTTATTTCAGCAAAGTATCAAAGAAGAGGGCATCTTTATCCATAAGAAATAGGCCCATTTTACGGAAGTAGTGTGCCTCATATTGGGACCTGTACATTGAAGCCAGAGTTAAATCCAAAGGGGCGCCTTACCTTTTACCTTATTACTTGCCAAAGCAATAAAAATTAGTTACGCCTTAACTGATAACGTTATATAGTACGTATTTATTAGAATTTTTTACAAAGTGCGCCTTTTGTTTGCATTCTGTGATGTACTATGTACTGTGTTTTACATACTAGAGTAATCCTACATTTCCTATACAATAACAAATATATTGGTAGTAAAATAGACACAAGATTATCTGGACAATAATTTTTTCCCTTTAGGCCTAATATTCTCAGTTTCATTCCGGTGCCTTAAGCATAGACATTGACAACAGTTTTCCGTTATTGTAGTTTTGAACAGAATTAAACGAATTGTCATTAAAATAACTTGTAAGAATAAAATTCACTTGTCAACAAATTTATTCCTAAATGAAAGTTTGTTTTATTTTATTTTGATTAATTAAAACACGTTGAGTGCGGGGTACGTTAATTAACGTAGTTCCACACTGGCGCGGGCGGCGGCCTACGTTAATTTACGTAGCGCTCCTGCCCGAAACATAATGGTTCAGTATGAGCTTAGCCATTGCCGGGAGAGGTTGATGCGCTCACCGCCTGTTGTGCTAGTCCATGTGTTCACTTCGGTGTAGTTCGTTTCCCGGTCCGCCATTTCTTAAGGAGTGGGGAGGGCAGTTTCGCGTGCAGCGGCCTGCGTAATATTACCTACCACTTCCGGATTGTGTAACATTGGTTTATTTGTTTAGTTAAGGCTTTAGCCACTGCCGGTAGAGGTTATATTGCTCTCCGCTTATTGGTGCAGTCCATGTGCTTGGTTTGCGGGTGATCATTCGTCGGTCCCCCTTGGCGCGCAGTGTACGAAGTGATTGTGTTCACAGTGTTTTCTATTGTTGATTTTGGCGTTACTTGCTCAATGAAGCAGGATAATGACGAAGAATTGTTAGAGAATTTGTATTCTGATTATAAAAACGACTCCGACGAGAGTTAACACAGTTAAAAGTGACGATCGCCGGCACCACCGGCGGACTACGTTAATTTACGTACCGGAAATGAAGTCATGAGATTTGACAGAAAATGGATGAATAGACAACTTCTGACGACTTTTTAGCAACATACAAGCAATTACCTAGTGATTAAACAAAACATA
>CM061536.1:3384545-3547194 GCA_030545055.2 Neoaliturus tenellus
TGTATTCTAGTGACTTTGAGACCCATTCTTATTGCTTGTTGGATCACCCAGTAGTGAGCTACATACTTTTCTTTGTGTGAGAGAGTTGTCATTAGTTTTTTATGTTTTTTACCTGGTGGTATTTCTGATCTAGGTAGCAATGGAAGGTCATAATGAAGATCATGTAATCTCTCATCATATTCTATATCGCACTCTAAAAAGTAACCGTACTCTCCATCACTTGGAATTTCAAGGATATCACCAATATCTGTAGGATTTATCCATTGGAAATCACCATACGGAAGTGGTTTGGACATCGCCCAACCATACAAATTATTGGCATCAAAATAGCCAATAAATACAGATTCTTTATTAGGGTCGTAATCAGGCAGGTATTTGTTATTTGCTTTAACATTCCTTGTTACACTTTGTGTTATACCGCCACGAATTCCAGATTCAATCATAAGAAGCATGTCAACATCTGTTAATAATTGTAGATTACATTTAGTTTTTTTTAACATAGCTTGCCATGCAAGACCAGGTGCAGTGCAATAGTATAAGGGATCAAGACCGTAGGCTTTGAAACATGTACTACGGAACTCCTCCATAACATCACACAGCAGTGTCACATCGAGTTTGACATAAAAATCGTTATACTCTCCTAGATCTTTGAATTTTAATTCCTCCCATACATGACATGCATGTTCATAATCTTTTGGATCAATTTCTTCTTCATTAATTCTACTATAAAATTTATCAATAGATGGTAGTGATGTTTCACTAAATTTCTCGATTGAATCAATGTAATCATAACAAAATACTCCCTTTCTTATAACTAAATCCAATTTATCTTCAGGAACGAGTTTACTTGTCTCTATTAAATCACTTCTTTGAAGATTTTCTGTTAACTTGAGTAAACTAGATGACATAAATTTAAAAGAATCTATAAATTTCAGTTTCATTTTTCCAACTTTTTTGCTAAAACTGATAAAACTTTCATTTGTCGTTGCTAATACGTCAATAGAACCATCATCCCTTCCAAGCTCTGGAATTATCATGTGAGAGTCATACTTCTGAAGATTATGCAGAATGACTGGAATAAATTTGGGTAATTTGTAATTAATATTACAAGCGTTGCACGCTGCCCCTCTGTATAATCCTGTTAAATGATCATGATCACGCACTTTTGGATTTGAATCAGTGAACGGATTCTGACACAAATAACAAGTTGTTGCTGAATTATATTTTTGCATGTCTTCATCATTTAGGTCCTCCATTGGAACAATATAGCCATATAGGTCTTCAACCTTTTTGGCTATATCATATAAATCATCAATAAAATGTTTAACAGCTTCTTGACCTCTGTATACTTTAGGCTTCGACGGAAGGCCATAGTATTCTAAATGTTCTTCAGATAAAGTTGACTTCAAAAGAAGTGCATAACTGTTTGCCTCATGTTTCTGATATTTTATTCGGGAGCTACTAGTGGTATCATCAGTGTTATCAATTGAGATCAACGTTGCTTCAAAATCTGCATATATAACTATGGGTATTCTATACTGATGACTAACTTTATTAAACAACAGATTTGCTCTATTCGGTGAAGGCAAATCAATCCGTACGTGTGGGTGTTTCCCACATATTCTTAAATGTTCAGACATCCAATCAATGCCAACACGATTGTTTGATTTACTTGCATAACAAAGACACCGCTTACAAACATTGAGAGCATGTCGATTCTTTCTTCTAAGCTGACGTGAAACAAGACTTACGAAATTCTTTATATAAACATAATGAGAAACATCACCATCTTTAAGTAAAAGCAAATCCGTGTGATCCCTTAGTTCCTTGTCAACAACCTTTAATGGATAAACATTTTGTCTGTCATCCAAACCATAAACGTTGACGGATACTCCTACATTATTTTTTTCAAAGATTTTAATATCCTTCAACCCAACGGGGTAGGTTATCCCTGTAAAAATATATCTGTTAGAAACTTGTGAAAACTTATTTACATACTTTTGAATATTTGGCTCCTTTAGTAGAAACTTTGTCAACATTGCATATTTGAAACACTCATTATCAATATTCTGTACATTGATACAAGCCTTAGTATTTAAAATCTTTTGTGGTAGTGGGATGTAACTACTTCCTCTATCCCCATACCCTTGTTTATGAACTCTTACGTCCATTGAATTAATCGTTTGCAAAGACCAACCAGAGCCTCGTGATTCATGTTCAGTCAATTTAATTATCAATTCTTGAAGACATTCCTGCACAACATCATCGAGATTTGAGGATTTTATTATTGATCTACTCCTAGCAATAAATCCTCTCTGTGATGTCTCACCATCAACATTGCTAAACGTTGAATCCAAGACAACATTAAATTTCACGCAGTTTAATCGTTTGAGTTCATTCTGCAAGGTATTACTTATGATTTTAAGACTATTTGATAAAAAGGTTTCCAATTGAGAATCGTTTACATTCCTAATTCTATAATGTCTAACAACAGCTCCATCAAGTGATTCAGCAAAGGATTCGATAACAGGTTTTTTGTGGCCCCCCATTTGTTTACAATTTTCGAGTGAACCACCACCTATTTTGTTGTGACCAAGAATATTTGAGTCGCTGTGACTATTAGATCTTGTGTTATGAGTCCCATCTATTTTAACTGATTTTGATAAATCTTCATTTTTATGGTACAACTCTTTATGTATGTCATATAAAATGTCATCTTCATATATTTCGCCACAAGAATCACAAATATAATGAGCTCTATGATTTTCTTGACAGCCACTTGCAGGAATTGAAGTTTGATGCATCGAAATGTCGACTTGTGAGGTTGTTGGAGGAATTTCATCTACTTCCATAGGCGACACTCTGCTATGAAAACACTCCTTGTGGATTTCGTATAAAATTTCATCTTTGAATAAGTCTCCACACAAGTCACATAAATAATCACACAAACCGTCCTTAAAATCCATTTCAGTTAATATAAACTTGGGTACTTTAGTTTTTATAAATTACATTTCTACTACATACAGCTTAATTCTTCTTTCTTGATTTGTATAAATAACATCTTCAATCACAATAATCACTTTTGCGTCACTAATTACAACAAATTCTTCTTTAAAAGCTCTACTCCTCCCTTAACAAAAGTCAAGTGTGCAGCACAGGCAGTCTGTAACGAAATGATACAGTCAACATGTCTTCCCCTCTTTATACATCCCTCCCCACTCTAACCTATGTACCCCTACCAATTACCTACAGCAAATACACCCCCCCCAACTTACCTACCCCGATAGTATTAAAAAAAAACTGTTTCGACCTTGTTGGGTCTCATCAGGCGTGAGGTAGGCATTGATCAATAGTGATAATAGTGTAAACACATTATCACTAAAAAATCAAAGAACCACTCACACGACAGTTTTTTTTGTTTTTTGTTTTTATTTGTTTTTGTTTTTTATTGTTTTTATTACTTCTAATGATTTTATACTACAAATGTGTGATTTTCTTTACGATCTTACAAATTCAAACATTTTGGATTCGTTATTGAATGCAAGTTTGTAGCAATGATTTCCATGTGGTCTCTCAAAAGATTTTGGTAATTTTGCTAGAACATACTTGTCCTCTGCTTGCAATTTAGCAATACCTTCTTCACTGATTTCAATCAAATTGTAGATGAGATTTTTGTTTAACTTATTAAGTTTCTTTACGTTTTCATTGCTTGTTTTAGATTTGGTAGATTTCAATTTTGATATTTCATTTTCCAATTCAAGAATTTTTTTTCGAAGATCATTTTTTTCCGTACTGTCATCGTCAATCTTTTTCATTAGGTGTTCAATTTTTGAATTTAGTTCTTGGATGTTGATTTGCATGACTCTAATTGTCTTTTGATCTTTACTTGGATTCGTTTTCTCAACATGTTCTTTCTTCTCGGAACTTTTGTTATGAATTATACAATACAGGCCATTGGTCAAGTTACTACATCTTTCACCTTTTCTATGCTTTTTAACGAAAAAATACTTACATTGATTCTTTTTTTTTTTTTGGGGGGGGGGGGGGATTAGAATGGTCGTCTTTTCTTCGTTCTCTTTAGTTTTCTTCTTTGATGGCTCTTCATCTTCAGAAGATGAAATGTATTCCTTGCTTATGTTTTTCCTTTTTATCTGTTTTTCGTTTTGGTCTTCTTGCGTTTGGTGTTCCCCTACTGCTTCCTCTACCATAATATTTAATAAATCTCTAACAGATGTTTCAGTTTCATTATCACTTAGAAAAAGATCTTTTTCTAAAACAGATTTTGCTTTTTCAGGTTGGCTGCCCGATGATTCCAATGCTTTTGTTTTTATTGGTGCTAGTACAGGTTTGGGGGTTGTAATCTTTCTAACCCAAGGAGAAGTCATTTCTGTTTACACGACCAGCTCGCACTAAAACAAAGAACCAATTATTACTGAGCTACATATCTCCTCTTTTATACCTTCCAACATCCCCCACCACTCAAATATTTTCCCCCCACTCTTAGTATCAACAGTAATTCATATTGATTACTTTCAGTATTTTATAAAATTTAGACTTTAATATGTGGGTCAAGGTCAAACAAAATTCAAAAAAATAAACCCCGAATGAGGTGGATCCAACCTCATTCGGGGTTATAAGTGTGCTTGTTTATGTCTATATGTCTATAAATATTAAAATTCACTTCTAGCATTAAGACAATAAAAAACGTGCGCACGAATAGAATCATTAAAATTAAGAGACATAACCAAGCCCACTAAAAAGGTAAAGGTAGGAAATAAGGGATAGGACATTCCCTAACCTATAAAGGTTTTAAAATCGATAATTTCAAATAAAAAACAAAACACTTATTTATTATTCCCTGCTGCAAACCACTGGTCACTAACAACTACAAAGAGTTTGCTCCGCTGGGTTTTTAGCAAGGATTGTAAGATTTAATATTATTTTATCAAGTTTACAAACTGTATTTTTTATTTGGAACTAAATACTGTTTAACTGAAAGCCTCTGGTCACTAACAACCACTAAGGGTCTGTTCCGCTGGGCAAATCTCTAATGAAAGATAAGATTCAACATTATATGTTAAAAACTTAGTTACTTTCTACTCATCAGGAAACATGAAAAATAATTTATAACCAATAATCACTTTGAACCTCTTGTCACTAGGTTTAAATATGACTTGATATATTTTACAAAGGTAAACATTTTAAATGTATATTAGATTTAATAAGAACTATTTTTGAATAAAACATCCAAGATTTAAGGAAATTTGCATTTCTTTGTGCAAGCCTCTGGTCACTAACAGTCAATAAGACCTGCTCCGCTGGGCTTTACACAAAACAAAACTTTATAGTTATTTGTTTGAAAAAAATTATTAATAATTTAAATAATTTGAATGTTGTTTTATTTCCTTGCTGCAAACCTCTGGTCGCTATCAACCGCAAGGGTCTGCTCCACTGGGCTATCGGCAAGGTATATAAGATTTAAACATAAAATTTATTATAGTTAGTTTGTCTTGTTGCAAACCGCTGGTCGCTAACAGCCAATATGGCCTACTCCGCTGGGTTTTTTACAAGACAAAATTGTGTAATTATGTTTTAAATTATAATTTGAATGTTGTTTTGTTTCCTTGCTGCAAACCTCTGGTCACTATCAACCGCGAGGGTCTGCTCCGCTGGGCTATCAGCAAGGATTCTAAGACAAAACTATATATATATATATATTTGCTTGAGAAATATTATTAATAATTTAAATAATTTTAATGTTGTCTTATTTCCTTGCTGCAAACCTCTGGTCACTATCAACCACAAGGGTCTGCTCCGCTGGGCTATGAGCAAGGATTCTAAGACCTAAAAATTAAATTTTAAATAGTTAGTTTTTCTTGTTGCAAGCCGCTGGTCACTAACAGTCATTAAGACCTGCTCCTCTGGGCTTTTCACAAGACAAAACTTTATACTTATTTCTTTGAAAAATATTATTAATGATTTGAATAATTTAAATGTTGTTTTATTTCCTTGCTGCAAGCCTCTGGTCACTATCAACCGCAAGGGTCTGCTCCGCTGGGCTATCAGCAAGGATTCTAAGACTTAAAAATAAAATTTTAAATAGTTTTTCTTGTTGCAAGCCGCTGGTCACTAACAGTCATTATGACCTGCTCCTCTGGGCTTTTCACAAGACAATACTTTATACTTATTTCTTTGAAAAATCTTTGAAAAATATTATTAATGATTTAAATGTTTTATTTCCTTGCTGCAAGCCTCTGGTCACTATCAACCGCAAGGGTCTGCTCCTCTGGGCTATCGGCAAGGATTCTAAGACTTAAAAATTAAATTTTAAATAGTTTTTCTTATTGCAAGCCGCTGGTCACTAACAGTCATTAAGACCTGCTCCTCTGGGCTTTTCACAAGACAAAACTTTATATTTATTTCTTTGAAAAATATTATTAATGATTTAAATAATTTGAATGTTGTCTTTTTCCTTGCTGCAAACCTCTGGTCACTATCAACCGCAAGGGTCTGCTCCGCTGGGCTATCGGCAAGGATTGAAAGACTTAAAAAATTAAATTTTAAATAGTTACTTTTCTTGTTGCAAGCCGCTGGTCACTAACAGTCAATAAGACCTGCTCCGCTGGGCTTTTCACAAGACAAAACTTAATATTTATTTGTTTGAAAATATTATTAATAATTTGAAAGTTGTCTTGTTTCCTTGCTTCAAACCTCTGGTCACTATCAACCACAAGGGTCTGCTCCGCTGGGCTATCAGCAAGGATTCTAAGACTTAAAAATAAAATTTTAAATAGTTTTTTTTTGTTGCAAGCCGCTGGTCACTAACAGTCATTATGACCTGCTCCTCTGGGCTTTTCACAAGACAAAACTTTATACTTATTTCTTTGAAAAATCTTTGAAAAATATTATTAATGATTTAAATGTTTTATTTCCTTGCTGCAAGCCTCTGGTCACTATCAACCGCAAGGGTCTGCTCCTCTGGGCTATCGGCAAGGATTCTAAGACTTAAAAATTAAATTTTAAATAGTTTTTCTTGTTGCAAGCCGCTGGTCACTAACAGTCATTAAGACCTGCTCCTCTGGGCTTTTCACAAGACAAAACTTTATATTTATTTCTTTGAAAAATATTATTAATGATTTAAATAATTTGAATGTTGTCTTTTTCCTTGCTGCAAACCTCTGGTCACTATCAACCGCAAGGGTCTGCTCCGCTGGGCTATCGGCAAGGATTCAAAGACTTAAAAATTAAATTTTAAATAGTTACTTTTCTTGTTGCAAGCCGCTGGTCACTAACAGTCAATAAGACCTGCTCCGCTGGGCTTTTCACAAGACAAAACTTAATATTTATTTGTTTGAAAAATCTTTGAAAAATATTATTAATGATTTAAATGTTTTATTTCCTTGCTGCAAGCCTCTGGTCACTATCAACCGCAAGGGTCTGCTCCTCTGGGCTATCGGCAAGGATTCTAAGACTTAAAAATTAAATTTTAAATAGTTTTTCTTGTTGCAAGCCGCTGGTCACTAACAGTCATTAAGACCTGCTCCTCTGGGCTTTTCACAAGACAAAACTTTATATTTATTTCTTTGAAAAATATTATTAATGATTTAAATAATTTGAATGTTGTCTTTTTCCTTGCTGCAAACCTCTGGTCACTATCAACCGCAAGGGTCTGCTCCGCTGGGCTATCGGCAAGGATTCAAAGACTTAAAAATCAAATTTTAAATAGTTACTTTTCTTGTTGCAAGCCGCTGGTCACTAACAGTCAATAAGACCTGCTCCGCTGGGCTTTTCACAAGACAAAACTTAATATTTATTTGTTTGAAAATATTATTAATAATTTGAAAGTTGTCTTGTTTCCTTGCTTCAAACCTCTGGTCACTATCAACCACAAGGGTCTGCTCCGCTGGGCTATCAGCAAGGATTCTAAGACTTAAAAATAAAATTTTAAATAGTTTTTCTTGTTGCAAGCCGCTGGTCACTAACAGTCATTATGACCTGCTCCTCTGGGCTTTTCACAAGACAAAACTTTATACTTATTTCTTTGAAAAATCTTTGAAAAATATTATTAATGATTTAAATGTTTTATTTCCTTGCTGCAAGCCTCTGGTCACTATCAACCGCAAGGGTCTGCTCCTCTGGGCTATCGGCAAGGATTCTAAGACTTAAAAATTAAATTTTAAATAGTTTTTCTTGTTGCAAGCCGCTGGTCACTAACAGTCATTAAGACCTGCTCCTCTGGGCTTTTCACAAGACAAAACTTTATATGTATTTCTTTGAAAAATATTATTAATGATTTAAATAATTTGAATGTTGTCTTTTTCCTTGCTGCAAACCTCTGGTCACTATCAACCGCAAGGGTCTGCTCCGCTGGGCTATCGGCAAGGATTCAAAGACTTAAAAATTAAATTTTAAACAGTTACTTTTCTTGTTGCAAGCCGCTGGTCACTAACAGTCAATAAGACCTGCTCCGCTGGGCTTTTCACAAGACAAAACTTAATATTTATTTGTTTGAAAAATCTTTGAAAAATATTATTAATGATTTAAATGTTTTATTTCCTTGCTGCAAGCCTCTGGTCACTATCAACCGCAAGGGTCTGCTCCTCTGGGCTATCGGCAAGGATTCTAAGACTTAAAAATTAAATTTTAAATAGTTTTTCTTGTTGCAAGCCGCTGGTCACTAACAGTCATTAAGACCTGCTCCTCTGGGCTTTTCACAAGACAAAACTTTATATTTATTTCTTTGAAAAATATTATTAATGATTTAAATAATTTGAATGTTGTCTTTTTCCTTGCTGCAAACCTCTGGTCACTATCAACCGCAAGGGTCTGCTCCGCTGGGCTATCGGCAAGGATTCAAAGACTTAAAAATTAAATTTTAAATAGTTACTTTTCTTGTTGCAAGCCGCTGGTCACTAACAGTCAATAAGACCTGCTCCGCTGGGCTTTTCACAAGACAAAACTTAATATTTATTTGTTTGAAAATATTATTATTAATTTGAAAGTTGTCTTGTTTCCTTGCTTCAAACCTCTGGTCACTATCAACCACAAGGGTCTGCTCCGCTGGGCTATCAGCAAGGATTCTAAGACTTAAAAATAAAATTTTAAATAGTTTTTCTTGTTGCAAGCCGCTGGTCACTAACAGTCATTATGACCTGCTCCTCTGGGCTTTTCACAAGACAAAACTTTATACTTATTTCTTTGAAAAATCTTTGAAAAATATTATTAATGATTTAAATGTTTTATTTCCTTGCTGCAAGCCTCTGGTCACTATCAACCGCAAGGGTCTGCTCCTCTGGGCTATCGGCAAGGATTCTAAGACTTAAAAATAAAATTTTAAATAGTTTTAGCGAATTTCCCTATAGGGAATACGCTATTACGGTAGTAGCCATGGTAAGACCTAAGCCCAGGACCACTTTACTTTTTCATTTTGAGGTCCCCAGAAGCCAAAAACACCATTCGTTCATTTTCATATATATGTATATATATATATATATATATATGTATATATATATATATATATATATCTATCTATATATCTATCTATATATCTATCTATATATCTATCTATATATCTATGTGTCCGTGGTACTGATAACTTTTGAAGTGGACCTCCGATTTTGATGAAATTTGGTATGGAGGTGTAAGACCAGGTCTATTTTCATGAGTTCGCGAACCAGCATTGTCGGGTTATGGGAACGGGGTTTTATGGGGTTTCAAAGGGGTCAAAAATGGGTTTTTTGCATTTTTGGACCTTAATTTTTAAAATTCGTCAATTTTAACTGAAACCATTTAAAAGAGCTTAAAAAAACAAACAATTTGGTATTTTGAATTTTTATCATAGCATAACTGGTTACGGGGAAAATCCAAAAATGTGTTTTCCATGTTATTCTTAAGGGAAATCAAGCAAACCATATATCTTGCTTATTTATTGACATAACTTAATCAAATTTGGTATGTACATTATCTATATAAGGTTTAACTTATACTTGCTTACAAAACCCATATGGCGGCAAACCTACATACTCACCCCCATGGGATTTATGGGGAAAATAAAAAATTGCCAGAATTTGATACAATTTTGTGTTTACATTCACCAATTATTGATTAACTTGGATTTTCTAACAACATCCAATGGCAGGAAACCTACATACTCGATCCTATGGTGTTTTTATGGGGAAAGTAAATAATCTGAAATTCCATTGGAAATTCGCTGAGTACGCAGGTCTGCTGCGACGGGGGTATTTCTTGTTGCAAGCCGCTGGTCACTAACAGTCATTAAGACCTGCTCCTCTGGGCTTTTCACAAGACAAAACTTTATATTTATTTCTTTGAAAAATATTATTAATGATTTAAATAATTTGAATGTTGTCTTTTTCCTTGTTGCAAACCTCTGGTCACTATCAACCGCAAGGGTCTGCTCCGCTGGGCTATCGGCAAGGATTCAAAGACTTAAAAATTAAATTTTAAATAGTTACTTTTCTTGTTGCAAGCCGCTGGTCACTAACAGTCAATAAGACCTGCTCCGCTGGGCTTTTCACAAGACAAAACTTAATATTTATTTGTTTGAAAATATTATTAATAATTTGAAAGTTGTCTTGTTTCCTTGCTGCAAACCTCTGGTCACTATCAACCACAAGGGTCTGCTCCGCTGGGTTATTGGCAAGGGTTAAAAGGTTTAAAATTAATTTTTAAATAGTTTGTGTTTCTTGTTGCAAGCCACTGGTCGCTAACAGTCATAAAGACCTGCTCCTCTGGGCTTTTCACAAGACAAAACTTTATATTTATTTCTTTGAAAAATATTAATTATGATTTAAATAATTTTAATGTTGTCTTTTTCCTTGCTGCAAACCTCTGGTCACTATCAACCGCAAGGGTCTGCTCCGCTGGGCTATCGGCAAGGATTCAAAGACTTAAAAATTAAATTTTAAATAGTTACTTTTCTTGTTGCAAGCCGCTGGTCACTAACAGTCAATAAGACCTGCTCCGCTGGGCTTTTCACAAGACAAAACTTAATATTTATTTGTTTGAAAATATTATTAATAATTTGAAAGTTGTCTTGTTTCCTTGCTGCAAACCTCTGGTCACTATCAATCACAAGGGTTTGCTCCGCTGGGCTATGGGCAAGGATTACAAGACTTAAAATAATTAAAAATAATTTGTCTTGCTTGCTGCAAGTCTCTGGTCACTAACAGTCGATAAGACCTGCTCCGCTGGACTATTCACAAAACAAGACTTAAGAATAATTTAAGACTTAAACTTATATTTAACTAATCTATTTATAACTAAGTGAATAATATAATAATTATTAGTTTACCCAAAAGCGAACCCATGCTAACGTTAGTAAGGCATGCTGTTAAGTGCGCTCCCACAACTTCACAACCTGGTTATATACCCTCTCTATGGCTTCTGATTGGCTGGAGGCTCGACCAATCAGAAGCCGGCATTTCATTAACATTTTATTTATTAGAAACTAGTGTTGAAATTTTACAAAACAAATCTACATAGGCCTAATATCAAACTTGAGTAATTTTAACTTACTGTTTAAACATGATTTATTGTATAATGTTTTGATTGTTTAAATAGTTACAAATATTTATCAAAGTACTAAAGAAATGTTGCGAAAATTAATTGTCATTTATTTAAGTAAGTAGGCCTAACTCTAGTCTAAAGAGAGAACTTACCTTCACACAACTGTCTGATGAAATATACAAACTACCTCTTTTGATAAATCACTGTAATTATTCCAAAGCGACAATGTTTCTCTCGATGTTTGCTGTGCAAAGTGAACCATTCAAATGAATTAATCTCATCTGTATTGCACCGTGCAGTGGTACGTGAACCTGAGACGGTGCGTGTCTAGCACCACCGTGAGGCGCCGCACCGCGCTGGGTCAATCGCCAGTTCCGAGAAAGGTGCGTGGCCGCGGCCGCTATCGCGCTCACCGGCCGGCGACCGTGCACCATCAATAATATTTACTTTCTTAAGCGTCTATTTTAAAAGAGAGTTAGCTAATAATATTATTTCATTCATCAGGTAGACTTCAATGAGAAAACATATAAGAATTCTGAAATAAACAAACAATAGGTAGAAATTATTTTAAGAAAATTATTACCAATGAATCTTTGCTGAGTCAGCAGGTTTTTAAAACATTTTAAAACCTGCTGACTCAGCAAGGATCCAGCGGTGACTAGAGCACACTACTTACGGCATTAGTTTAAATTAAAAAGTTCCTCAGTTCAACGAGAGCTTTAAGATGATAGACAAAATGACATGTGTTAGCTCTTAAAAATTTTGTTTTGTTTATCTAAACATTTAAAATATATTTAATTTTGGAAATTGTAGTTTTTTAATAAATGTGGTCTTGTGACATATCATTTTAAAGCTTAGCTTATTTCAAATAAATATTTTGAGTCAGAAGTCATTAATGACAAATAATAAACAAATTACATGGTATTCCGCAAATTTTCATTTTGGCAAAAAAATGGACGTCATTTTGAAACGAATAAAGAACTCAAAATTCTGATTTCACCAAAATAAGTTTAAAAACAGCCTCAATCCCAGAAAAAATCAAATTCAGTCTAAATTTAAATTTAAATATTGTAATTTTTAACATTGGTTTATGGGTTGCTATATTGGTAATTAAATAACAACGAAAGCTATAAAAAATAAAGAAACATTAATGCTAAGCAGTCTTTTTGAAACAGCTGTAAATACTTGTAGTTTTGGTGATTGCAGATATTCACAATATTGGATTGGTCGGATGTCAATGATTTAAAGATAAAAGTAACATTTGTATTGTATTAAAATAAATTGCTCGATTTCGGGCAACACGTTTACTAGTTGGTCTAAATTTAATAACTTTATTACCATGACACTGTAATAAAAGTGAATTAAAACCACAGTATCTAGAATATATATTAAAACCAACGAGCAAGGCTCGGTTAACCTGGTACTTAACAGTTAATATAATACATAATTTATTCAGTACCTAAGTCAAAGGTATATTTTAGATTAGGAAAAAAACACAAATACGAGGTCTTATGATTAAATCCACCATCAGAACAAAGTTTAAGAATTTGTATTTTCTGTTGCAGGAAACGTCATCTGGCTTGTCGTTTATTGCGAAAGAAGCCAATTTCTTTTACAAACAGCTCTATTTTACATCTTGACACTTTAAATCTAAAAGGAGCTCTCCCTTTATAAATGAGGTCGTCTTTAGATTTATTTTGCAAATAAAATAATTTTTTAAAGTAGCAGTATTATTGTTTATTATATTTATCATCACAAAACAGTTTTATTTAACTATTTTTTGGTTCTGGACCAGACTAAAATCCTCAAACAACACAATAATTCTAATTAGCACACAACTAATTAACTAAATAGTTACTTAATAACAGTTCAAACTAAAATTATATTTGTTGTTACATACGCAATTTTGATTTCCTCCAAGGAAGAGGAGTGTTGAAAATCACGATTCATTAACATTTTAAATTTTAACAACAAAACATTTAATACGTTTTTATTAGAAAAAAAAACGATTTAAAAGTTCCCATCTCAGTTAATCTATATGAAAGGTTAGTCCATTTAAGCGGAAATCGTATAAAAACATAGGAGTAAAACAATTGAACCAATCACATTACATTTGAATAACGATAATAATGATTTGTAAGTAATTGATTCATTGTTTTTGTAATTTTTTCTAGAAAAAATTATCATTTTAGAGTATAAATGAATTACCTAAACAAAGGACATAGTTGTAACAATATTAATAGGCATAGGCAATTACAAAGGTAATCATTTAAGTTAGTTGGTTTGTTCTTTCCACAATTTTTCACTGTTTATATACGAGGCTTCATACCCCCTGTAAAATCACAAAACATGCATCAGCACGCATCGGTTTTGAAAGACTTTAGTTTCAAGATTTATTATTTGTTTAAATGTTTTCTTGTAAATAAATTATTTTTTCAATCCGAATTGTCGCATCGGTATTCAGTCCCATTCTTAAGAAGTAAACCGTGTTATTTCATTGTTTTAAAATGAACAAACGTTCCTTTTAGAAACTACTTTCTCTATTCGGACTGAAGTCAATACTCTCAAAACTGGCTTAAAGAGTTATAAAATAAAAAAATTTCTCTAGTTGTAATCTTTAGTTTATTTTATGTCACCTTAGTAGTCCACTATTACAATCATAAGGCAATGTCAATATTATAATCAGCTTTTGAAAGAGAATACAATTTAAACATGTAAAGGGGGTTTGAAAAACTACATGACAAAAAAAATCTATATATATATAATACGTGATGCCCCTTTTTTGTTAACACTACTCCTCCCTTATTTCTGGACCAATTTTAAAGTTTGAGGTGTCAAAAGAATGGTCTCAGTTCGTAGTTTTGCAATAAGGTTTTAGATTTTTGATATTTTAACTCTGAAGCTCACGGGAAGCCCTCGAAGTTCATTTTTTGTCCATAATATTAACCAAGGCAATTATATTAACATGGGGAACAATTTATTTAGAATTGCTAAATAAAACAGCTGTTGATAGTTAAATAAACAAACACATATGTTAAAAGCTGAATAGAAGCAAATTGAACTGGTACTGAAATATCAACACAATTTCATACTTTAATACGAGGAGTGTCTAATCTGAGGTTTTAACCTTTTCTCAAAATGTAGCAGGTATATTTTGCTTGAAAGTTTTTTTCACACGTATTTGGGCAAAAAAATAATTTTTGTAACTTAAACCTTAAAAGGTCATGAAAAATGAAGGTGAAAAATTCATTTTTGTTTCCGAAAACAATTTTGGAAATTGAAATTTTTGACATGGGTCTTATTGGTTGTCCGACTGGTATTGAAACAATAATGAAAGGTAACAAATATTAAAATAGAACACTAAATTTGTGTGCATGGGTTTTCAAACTGCTGTAAACTATAAGGAAAAGGGATAGTTGGTTGTAATTGTAATAACCTTTTTATTTACTATTATAGTATAAACCTGTTTTATGCAGAATGCTACACATATTTAAAAAACCTGTGTAAAAGACAACATTTAAGTTTTTTACCTCCAGTATAGAAAACAAGCTTATTACAAAAATGGTTTTTATAAAGAAAAATGTTTACCAAAATAAAAATGCCACTAAAGACAAAATGGATCACACCAACAAAGATGTAGATTATCTCAATTTATGTGATTTCTTTATTTAAATTTTGTAATGTTATGGAAAGTTAAGTTAAAGAGGATTTATTCATAAATAGTAATGTGGACTCATACACTTACAGTATTACTACAAAAACAGCCGCAGTGAGTGTTGCATAACTCATACAGGACCGGGAAGTAATGAAATGTTGATTTTTTTCAGTTGTCATTTATGTTTTATGAACTATGTGGATCCAACATCTGTGAATTTATTCTAAATTTTATAGGAGGGTTTAGATAAGTGCCCTAAGACATATCGGCAAAAGAACAACACTACATAATTTTAACTAATTTAGACCTAAAAGAACGAGCATCACATCTCAGCACTATCACATTGGGAAGTTGGAGTATTGGTAATGAAGATCGATTTGATTTTCACCATAGTGAATTTTTTTTCAAAGTATTACCATGGAGCAAAATCTGATAACCAGGTACCCTAATAAATGCAGCGCATTGCGCTGCACAGGTCCCCTAGTGTTGTTATTATTTTCTTTATTATTTTACTGTTGTCAACTTGTATAAAGATATAGCCTAGAATTGAAAGCAACATATTACGCCTCTTTGTAAAATTATTTTATTTTCCATATATGTATGACTGCTGCAATATCGTTCTTATAAAATAAATGCAAATGGTCCAGTTGTTAGTATTTATTATTAAGCTAATTAATTGAAGACTTGAATATTGTAAAAATACCAACAGGTTATAAAGTGCAAGTTGTTGTTCCCAAACCATTCTAAATTTCTCACATGACCAGGATTGAATATTTTTCCTTGTTTGCATTGCAATTGGTTTTCTGGAAAATTTCAATACAAACAACAGTGGTATTTCATATTTTCGCACGAGTAACGCTGTTTAAAACCAATTAATTTGCAACTAAATTTCATACACCGAAATCGTTTTGTTAGTTTTCAAACATTGCATTTGTTGAAAGCTGATGAAGCATAATCAAACTAATTATAAAAAAAATAAATAAATGAAGACTTTTTAGTCGAAATATTTTTTTATAATCCATAAAACTTGGAAAATTTTCAGAATGTTCTGACGAAGGGAATAGATTTTTAGGTGCTTTGAAATGTCTCAGAATTGTTTTTGTTGTATTTTTACCTTAATTTGTACAATCAAACCATTTTAACTGAATGATTTTAAAAGAGCTCAACAAAACAAAACAATTTTGGATTCAGAATTTTCAACTTAAGTGGGTAACTTTTTTAACTTATGGGATTAAGGAGAAAATCCAAAGATATGTTTTACACATCAATCTTACGGGAAATCAACTAAACCTTTATCTCCATCTCGCTTTGTTATTAACACAACTTGTTAAAATTGGTATTCACTAGGTAGGGGTTAAATTGTATTTGCTTACAACATCCATAGGGCGGAAAACCTACATACTCACCCCATGGTGTTTATGGAAAAAATAAAAATCAATACTAGAACTTTGTATGTACCTTTACCTACAAGGGATTACACTATATTTGCTCACAAAACACCTATGGCAGCCAACCTACATACTCGTGGAGAAGCAGTTATGCTGCTAGGAGGGTATATTAAATAACACTCCCCTCATGAAGGGGTGCGGGGTGTTCGGACCACAACAATTAATACCCTCCCACAGTAGCAGACCGCCGCGCCGGTGCCGAGCATTGTTTATATTCTGCAGTACCGGTGGCTAATTAATCAGTTTATTGTTGAGAGCCATCATTAGTTCCCGTCTGCCGCAAAAGCCTGCCCACTATCCATCACTTACTCCTTCACTTCTCACACTTTATTATTCCCATATAATGTAAGAAAACATTTGAAATTCTATCATTCGGCAGTTAATCAGTTCAAAAGTTAATGCTCGCATGGTAATATTTGCTGTAAACCCCCGTGGTAGAAAACGTTATATCTGCAATGTGGTATTTATGGAAACGCCTACTGGGTTTTTGCTAACCACGCGGGTCTGCTGCGACATCGGGTTGTAGAAGGGGGAACAGACAGGGAGAATGGTCTTTTGGTCTTGATAAGTTAAAAGTCACGGGTGCTTTTTTGTAGTAGCTATTTCCTAAATTGCTACCAAAGTATGCATTCATCAAAGTATGTTTCCATTAGTGTCCATCCCTAATGCAAGGTTTCTTGGCACTCCATCATAATCGCTAGGAACCGCCAAAAAGTGATTTTAAACCCATAAGAAAGATCCACTATCTAATACGAGTAAGATATGTTTGGATCCACGCACTGATCTTAAAAGTGGCTCGAACGATTTTATCCAAAACGTTCCAAATGACTTATTTCTGTTATTAAAATAATGTGCATACAAGTTTCAGTGCTAGGAAAAATCTTGTTTTGTCGTAATCTTTAATTTAAATAAAAAAATAACATTAGTGTTAAGGCACGTTTAAACCAGAGTTGGAAACTAAAAGTTGGCAACGTTTTTAGTTGACAACTGTGGTTGACAACATGAGGTGTAAACTTAATATACCTATCAAAGTTATTCATAAAATTACCATTTGTAATTTACTGTAAAAACTTTTCAGGCTAGTGATTTGCTGTTGCGTTTAATCATAGATATCAATCAATGAAAGTTGTAAATTTTTGGTTGTCAACCCTGGTGTAAAGCGTCTTTATGAGATAAAATTCAAAACATAGAAATATTGAAATCAGCTGACTATACGGTCAAACTACGAACCACGTCCTCCAGAATGTACATGGATGGGGTTTAGCATTGTAACTGGTTACTTAAAAACTGAAAGACACTACAGTAAAAATCATTCATTACATTACATTTTAATCACTGTATACCGATTTTTTATGTCATCAAAGTAAAAATATTAAACAATTATATGATTTGTTGAAATGCAATCTCTATATATTAATACGCAAGCATGTTTCATTTCCTCCTTTTTTCTCGGCTCGTGTGCATCGTAAGGTGAATCCACGCATACCGTTAGAAAGGTTTAGTCCTGTAGATGAGCAGAATCACATTCTAATTTACATCGGACTCCAGGGCTACGCCCCAAAGGCTTTTAAAGTTCCAATGTTAATCTTATGGAGAAAGGAGAATTGAATGAATAATTAAACAGCTGTTGTAAAAACAACTGCTAGAAAATTAGGAAGAACAGATGTTTTAGTTCTAAAATGTTTTTAAGCTTCTTGGGCCCAGATCAACTGAAATTTGATCGAATTTCGATCAGGAGGTGATCTCTAGTCTGTTATTAAAACAAACCAGTTCAACAATATTAAAATCAGCTGACAATTTAAGAAAGAAACCCCATGTGTTACAGTTTCAACATATGGTGCAGTAAATAAATTAATACTAGAAAGCGGCACTCTTACAGTAGCGGCCACGAAATCAGGCGGGTGACTGAAAACGCGATGTTGTCACATTGAACCAAAAGATGAAAGAGATTATCGAAAATTGCGTATGTTGATGCATAAACTGGCAACACTGATCATGCAGCGTTGCCTAGACCGTGTGTTGAATGTGCATTCTATAAAAATGATCAAGACAATTATCATCTAATGAAACAGATAAAAACATTGATATAAATATAAAACATATGATTAAATTAATAACCACAGGAAATTTGGCAACGTTGCAAAATCATTCACCCGCCTGTTTTCGTGGCCGCGACTGTAGGTGAATATCAAACGGTTCCATAAGGTGTGAGAGAAACAGTTGTGGTTGGCCGAAGCCCGATGTCCCTTCTCCACCCCTGGTATAAGTCGAAGACTTATTCACCAGGCCGCTTAACACATCAAGTCTTCTTTTCCTCTTCGGGTCTTCTTCTCCTAACCAGGCACTCTTCTAGTGCCTCTCCAACACACCTCTCCCCTCTCCTAGTACCCGGGCACTAGGATCATTGGGATTTTTTTTCTCTTCGATTCCCTTCTTGATCCTCTTTGTTTGCTTTCAAAGTTGCGTCCTTCCTACCTTCTTGCGTTTTCAAACTCGTGTTTCTTGCTACCTATCCCTCGACACGCGCGAGAAAAAAATCGCAACTGACTCTTTGATCCTCAGAAAATTTATTTTCACCCAAGTCCACGTTTTTCTCTAATGAATTCCCTTAGTTCATTTCTTTCCTCTTCATAATACCTACATTCCATCAGAACGTGTTGCGATGTTTCCAGCTCATTACAATGTGTGCATTGGTCGTCATCTACTAAGTTGAAGCTCCTCAGTTTTGCTTTGAAATTCCCATGTCCGCTAACAAACTGCGTAGTGTAGTAGTCTGTCTCCCATTTCACTATTTTTCTATATCTAATATCCGGCACAAAAGCAAACGTTTCTTTTCCTTTGGTGCTTGTTTCCCATCTCCTTTTCCATTTCTCTAATGTTTACTCCCTCCGTGTCCGCTTGCTTTCCTTACTATCAATTTCTAATTCCTTATCTCTCCTACGTTTCAATCTTTCCTCAACCATGAGATCCAACGGGATTACTCCTGCGATCACTCTTACTGCTTCATGCGAAATGGTGCTGTATCCTTTAATCACTCCTAGCAACAATTTCCTCTTTAGGCTCATTAGCTTTGTTTTCTCTCCTCTACCTTTCATCCTTTGTCCCCACATTTCGCATCCATACAGGATCATCGGCTACAAGGCTCCGATGTAAAGTTTTATCAGATTTTCACACCTCATTCCGTTATTTGCCCCTGCCAAACCTTTTAATTTTTCAAATGCCTCCATCGTCCTCTCGATAATCTGCTCGTAGTGTCCTGCAAACTTCTGCTTCTAATCACTACACCTAAGTACTTTGTCTCGTTTGAACAAGTAATCATAGTTTCACCCATGTTCACTCTGATAAATCGATCTACTAACTTGCTTTTGAGAAGCAACATGGCTGTTTTCTCCTTCGAGAATGTCATAATTCATTCTTCCCCCACCTAGTGACCATTTCTAAGGCTCCTGTAGCGTTGCTTATCAGTTCAGGGCTTGAGTTCGCGTTGACCATAGCAGTCCGACGTCCACATAGGTTCTCGAATGAGAGAAAGAGAATAAGAGAATGAGAGAGAGAGCAGAGAATAAGAGGGAGAGAGAGAGAGAGAGGGAAGGGGAAGAGAGAGAGAGAGAGAGGGAAGGGGAAGAGAGAGAGAGAGAGAGAGAGAGAGAGAGAGAGAGAGAGAGAGAGAGAGGAGATCATGAACTCGTCCTGAAAAGAAAGAAGTCTATTGGGACTCGGCAATCCAGGATATGATTATGCGATTGTATTATTACTGCAAAGTATAAGTTCACCAGGAAAATGCTTGGTCCCTAAGTGAAAGTTCTATTTGAACTTCATGTCACACCAAAATAAAAGAAATTACGGGATATTTCTATTTGTCAAAATACGGCAGAGGTGAACAATAAATTTGAACACACTACCTGACAGTAGCCTATTCAAAATGCGCAAAACATAAATCTGTTTCTAAGAGAAATAAAGAAATATCTGTTCCAAATTGAGAATATAGATAACCTTATAAAAATACAGAGTTAAAAGTAGTCTAGCTTTATATAAGTTTGTTTGTTATATTAAGTAATCTTAAGGTTTTACTATGGAGGGCTGTGCCACTCAGGGACTATAGTGCAAGCAATGGGCCTTGATGGCTCCTGGGAAGACCAACTCTGGAGGCTAGCTTCCTGGGAGGGACCATGAGCACGCCTGGTGGCATAAGTGCGGTGCGCGGTTTGAAAATTCAAGCCATACTTAGTATTAGTTATACATTTAAATAAAATAAGAATGTAAGTTTATTTTAGCAGATTTTAGCAGATACAAACGGCATACAATGCATAATTTTGAACACTGATACATTTTGTCTAAGTTTTGAAAGACAGATATATTTACTTAATTTTATTTGATGTTTTGTCAATTTCTGATCGCTTCTTAAAATTATTAAAAGTGAAGGAACATATCAAAAGACTTTGCTTCATGAGGCCCTATTTATTTTCTCCTTTAAATGTTGCTTTTTAAAAGACTTATATGTTTGTAATTGATATTGTACATATCGTATATTTTCATCCATGTATGCATGTAAAAATGTTTTGAGAAAATACAAACGTGTTCTATTCTTATTCTATTCTCTGCTAATGAAGGGATAAATAGTAAAAGGCAACAAAAATTATTATTATAAAAATACTACTGTTGTGTAGTATACAGTATATTAAAAAACAACTTTACAAATTTGTTGTAGTACATTGCAGATGCTTGAACAAAGGATTCTGATTGTGATGACCTTCATTGTAGGACGAACAATTAACTTTGTTTGAACTCACTAATCATTACTCTACTGTTGGAATGACAACTAGTTTTTTGCTGCTTTCATTGCCTAAAATGATTTTACTGTAGATCTAATGAAGAATGATAATTACCGTTGTTCAGTTGGCTGTAATGGATCAATCAAGATTTATTATTACTAGTGTACTTGTTGCTCGTTATCAAGCAATTTAGTTTAGGTAATTTTTTATTGTTTACGCTTTTAAATACGTATGAACAGACAGACGGTGCTCTCACTGGTTACTCGTTACAGCTGTTAAACTTGAATTAATTTCTTTATCAATGTGAATTAAATGGGGAAATAAAGAACTTGAAGGGCTTCTAGGGCCATTCCATTTGGATAGATATCTACTAATGTACTTTAGAAACAATTTCAAGCTGAGCTCTATCCAATGACACAAAAATCGTTTAAATAGGTTGAAAACTGTTGGAGGAGTTCCTTGTACAAAAAAAGTTTTCTGTCTAAAATATGTATAGATTATTAAACAAATTTCTTGATAATGATTCTTAAAGTCTCATTTGTGAAATAGGCATATTCTGGGTAAAATAACATCATTTAATGCAAACTTAAACTTTGATCTACAATCATGTCATGTCCAATCATCCCACACGCTACAGGGGAACGCCCATGCCGGTCAAAATTTAAACGAAAAAGCAAACAAAGGATTTTTCCCACTATTCTGAAATCAGCCTAATCCGAACACATTTTGACTTTAAGATAACGATTTCTCTGTACTTTAAAATTGGGTAAATCCCAACTATCCACTCTTACACGTATTTTACGGACGCGATTCTGTCTCCTAGAACTTTGTATGTACCTTTACCTACAAGGGATTACACTATATTTGCTCACAAAACCCCTTATTAAATGTTTACATTTTATTCAATGTAATTCTATCGCTATTCTGAGGTCCGATTGTTGTTTAAAAACTTTATCACAATGTTTCATCGGCATTTTCCAACTATACAGGGTGACTCTGAACTCTATCGACCTTTTAAGGTATTATTCCTGGACCAAAGGCAAACCAAAATATCATATGTAAAATTTCCAAAACTCCATAGTTACCCGTACAGCCGCCGTTTTGTATTTTTTAAAGAGACATTTTTAATTTAAAAATGGATCTACGTAATAAATTGAAATTCGGCACACAGCTTTTTGAAGTAAAGACCTAGATGGGAAAAAATAATCAACTTTTTATCATTGATATTTTCAAAATGGCGGCTGTTTAAAATCTTTAACCTTAAATTTCATAAAAAATACGTAAGGTAGCAAATTTTATGTTTTTTGGAAAACTTTATTTGCAATGCAACGATGAAAAAATTATGAAAATTGGTTCATAAATAAGCGAGATAGAGTGATTTTCATACAAAAGTCACGCATCTGAGCGGCGAAAAGCGTGGTCGTGGCGCCAGCTCAACAATGGATGTCCCACCAAAACGCTCCCGGTGAAGTGGTACGACCGTGACAATCTAGGATTGCAAATGAAATTTTTCAAAAAAACACCTAAGGACATAAGATTTGATACCTTACGTATTTCTTATGAAATTTAAGGTTAACGATTTTAAACAGCCGCCATTTTGAAAATATCAATGATAAAAAGTTGATTTTTTTTCCCATTTAGGTCTTTACTTCAAAAAGCTGTGTGCTGAATTTCATTTTATTACGTAGATCAATTTTTTAATTAAAAAAAAATTCCTTAAAAATATAAAATGGCGGCTGCACGGGTAACTATGGAGTTTTATAAATTTTACATATGATATTTTGGTTTGTCTTTGGTCCAGGAATAATACTTAAAAGGTCGGTAGAGAGTTCAGAGACACCCTATATAGTGTTAATTAGTGGACGTTTTCCACGGTCCAATCGTCACTAAGTTCACCACACACCCTGATTAAGAAAACGGGAGTGAAAACGAGTAAGTAATAAATCGTATTCTTTATAAATTCAGCCTACTCCGAAATTACAACAAAATTTTTTTTTATATTCGGTCCCGCTAAACCGAACAGCGTCCAGTCCCAATTAGTTCGGAAAAGCGGGACTCCGTAACACATTTATTTGCATTTCGTTACCAGCATAGCAAGGCAAAAGCCCAATGATAATCTATCTTCTTATTTCTATAAGGGTTTTGTCTGTTACGTCACTTTTTCTCAAGACATACTGAACCGATTTTTAAGACTGAGGTGTCATTTTAAAGCTTAGGTTATACCGCAGAGACGAATCGCAATTAAAAAGGTCATATTGGTTCGGGCTTTGCCCCCCTCGCCTTTGATTTTTTTCTAGAGGGCGTTTTAAAATGTTGACCAAATTTTATTGCAAGCTATTTAATGTGAACTAGAGATCGCCTCCTGATCGAAATTCGATCAAAATTTCCATTGATCTGGACCCAAGAAGTTTAAAAACATTTTCATCACTCCGTATACGAAAGTGACAACTTGACGTACAGCTGAGACCTTGGAAAGTAGTCATTTCCCAAACTGTCAGCTGATTTTACTGACCTGTACGGAAAGTAATGTTTGTAAACAATACTTTCCGTCCAAGGTAAACAAACTTTTCCGTGCAGCAACAATCAGCTGGGTTTAAAACAAATTAAATTTTGAATTCCAGCTTTGTTTACTTTGTCCAATGGCGAAGAATTTACAAAAATAATCCTCCTTTAAAACTTCCACATTTATTAATAATTGCGTCTTGATGAAAAGTATCGTTCACAACTCGTCCGGAAAGCCCATTTCCAGGCTCGATAGTGTTTTCTACGCTCGGCTTCGCCTCGCGCGTAAAGCACTATCTCGCCCAGAAATGGGTCACTTTCCGGACTAGTGGTGAAATATACTATTTATAACTGAAACACCTGTTCTTCCCGTTTTTCTTGCAGTTGTTTTTACAACAGCTGTCTAATGATTCAATCAATTCTCCTTCGTCCATAAGATTAACATTGGAACTTTGAAAGCCTGTGGGTCGTAGCCCTGGTGTCCGATGTGAATTAAAATGCGATTCTGCTCATCTACAGGACTATACCTTTCTAACGGTATGCGCGGATTTCTCCTACGATGCACACGAGCTGAGAAAAAAGGAGGAAATGAAACATGCTTGCGGATTAATATATAGATTGTAATTTAACAGCTGATAACCTTCATGAATTTTAAAAACCAGATAGTAAAGAAAAATAGATCTCTGTCACTTCATAATCAACATTGGTTTGGTTCACGTTCATCCACCGCAACCACCGCAACCGGGATTTAGATAATCACGTGATAAATCCCAATGGTCACGTGATAGATCTAGGTGGATCCTAGTGACGTCAATTTGCTGCCGTCTTATATGAACCCACCGGAATTTTGATTGTTGGCGTTCACGTGCCTTTTTTTGCTAACCGCAAAAACATCCACCGAATCCCGGTGTCGGTGAATGAACGTGAACCCAACTATTCACGCACTATAGGTGAGTTTCACTCATACAGAACCATAAAATGCGCAATTTGCGTACGGGCCACCTCGTTAACTTATAAATGAGTTGTTTAACCATACCTTAACAAAATTACTCATTTTTGTCATTGGGCTAATTTTACTCTTCTACACGTATAAACACATAGCAATCCCCAATATACACAATTTTAAAATCCTTCAAAAAGTCTAAATTGCATTTTCATTCCCAAAACTGATGGTGTTGTTTAACAAAATTTTAAAATATACACATCTAAAATCCGTAAACCTAATTATTATCAAGGTTGTAATTTATAATAGGAGATTTTTATATTCATATTCGTGCATGGTGCAAACATTTAAGATAACTATTTTGCACTTGAAGTCCAGGATTTTCTGGAAATGTAAAATACGAACGAATCATTCTTTTCATATCAAAAAGCAATTTAATCTTTGGGTCAGCTGAACCCCACCTTGTTATCCCATTCATGCAAGATCATTTCCAATGAAAAATATTCCTCTCTTTAACCTATGCTGTTCAACAGTCCTTCACATATCCAAAAAATATAAATACATTTTACTAATGTGTAATTTAACTTAACAAATATCAACAACATAGGCACGTCTGTAAAATTTATAAATTGTGTGTTTTATGAGTTTTTATATGTTTTGTTTACCATAAGTTTGTTTTTAATATTCATTGAATCAATTTAATAAACTAGGACTATTTAAAGGTAAATTTTAATAACTTATCTAACAAGAAAAGTGTAATCTCCTATATGCATGTGTAGTATTGTTACTCACAAAGATTATTTTAAATATTTTAGGAATATATATATATATATATATATATATATATATATATATATATATATATATATATATATACATAGTTTATTAACCAATCAATATGTTTTATTGAGTCAAACAGGTAACAGCCTAGGAGGGCGAAACCTTTTGATCAAAGCGAGAAATAATATCTTAACGATAAGAAATTTAATATTAGGGAGAATAATAACATATGTTAATTAAATTGCAATATATTAAACCTAGGTTGAAATAGTGTGAAATACCTAAAAATTTATGGAGTATGTCACTCAACGCCATTGTAAAAGGCAAATTTTCGCAAATGAAAGTTAATTCTCGATAACTATAGCACGGTTCACAAGCCTTTGCCTTGCCATAACAATTATTAAGAACAATTAAAGATTGAAAAAGTACAACTCTCATTTTATATCTTTTACTTTTTCCCATTTTATTGTGAAAAAATATAAAGAATGTTTTTTATTGGGGTATTTGTTAAATAAGCTACTATATCGGCGTGCCTATTAGTAAGTCTTTACGCTGCAATTTCACTAACTATGAAGCTCCTTTGAAAAGATTTTTTTTAATCAAATGCCATCTTAATTTTCACGCATTTACCAGACATACAAGCGAACTGATTGAGTTAATTTTAAAACTTTTAACACATATTTTCATATGAATGTTTGTGACAGGAGCGGTTCAAAACTGAATTTCTGAATTAGGCATGGTAACAAAGGACGACGATGAACTTTAATTCAAACATCAACTTTGCTTTGTCCTTCGATAACAACTGCGCATTGCATTAACTTTGTTATCACTTTATTCTATCCATTGTTTTCCTGATTTTGATACCTTTTGTCCTTTCTTGCACAATAAGAAATTTTACAAACTTCAGCTGCCAAAGTCCGTCACGCTAACCACTACTGTATGCAGAAAAATTACTCAGATTATATTATAAGTATCAAAAAATAGAATTTAATACTTTTTTGAGTTTCAGCTAGCTTTCCTTTGATTTCAACCAAATAAAAATCGTTTAGTAAATCTATTAGTATAACTCTACGGTTTGTTTGTATATTTGTTTGCACGTTTATCTTGTAAAAGACTCCATATGGGTTTTCACAAACTTTGAAAATAACTTACGAGACGTTATGTAAGTCCGGCTTTAGCGAAGATTTGCAGAAGATCAAATCAAATAAAAAGCCAAAATCAAGTTTATTTCAACAAATTTACATGGTAAAAAAATGAAATAAGTTAAAGCTTGTGAATAATGACACAAGCCAAGGGTTCTGTGCAGAACTGAGTCTGTTGTAAGAACAATTACACCCTAATCAACGTAATTAAAAACTATTATACTACCTTAACTTACCAAATGAAACTATGAACTTAATAAACTTCTTAGTAGCTATTAAAAATATTTTTTTTATCGAATAACCGCTTATAAAACCAAATATATTCTATGATTCTTTTAACCCTCCAACTGGTAAACGTCGCGTTCTAAACTGGTAGGATCGCGATCGCGATCCATTTGCAAGGTCTATGTAAAATGCATTTTACTTCGTTATTTTATAGTCAATGTCGATGTTTTTTATATAGTATGAAAGAGGAAAAGATAAACAATCTAGTCATCATATATGTTCAGCTGTATTTGTTGAAATATCAGTATGTTGGTAAGACTGAATTTCTGGTGTTTGTTTTTGTTTACGCGTATCGTAGGGGCGGCGCTGTTTTGTGGTTATGTTATTACTTGAAATGCAAATTTTAGTGAATTATAGTTAGTTTGCAATGTAATAATGAGTGAATTGAGTAATTATAGTGCTATTTGGGCCTTCTAAATGAAGATTCAGAGTACAAAGTGAAGTTGTCAGTGAACATGAAAGTTGTGAGTTAGGCCTAGGCCTAGGTGAGTGAATAGGCCTAGGCCTAACTTTATTAATTTATTATAAATAAATATAATTATTTATATTCATAACAAATAGTTATATTTAATATTTATAAATAGTTCTAGTAAAAATTTTATCATAAAAAATTAATAAAATAAAAAATAAAAAATTTAAAAAAATATGGCGGCGAAAATGTGGTTTGTGCTTACCTCACATATTTGCTTTGTAATATTTTATTTATAATATAAACAATCAAGTGTTATACATCAGTAAAAAGCCAATAAAATTGTGGTTATTTTGGCTATCTTAGTTTTGTTGTATGGACAACATACCTTACCATGATAATACTCTAAAAGGAAAATAATAAGAAAAAAAAATCTTTATTGTTACAAAATAGGAGGATTAACAAAATAAATTTTTGTAAGTACACTAAAAACAATATTGTTTTGAATAGCCTATTTCATTCTGAAAAAATTGATATATAATTTGTATGTTTTATATACCAATTTATATGTTTTATGTTGTTTGTACTAAATGTTTGCGCGGCGGCCAAAAAAACCTCACCAGTAAAGGAGGTTATAATGACCAGTTGGAGGGTTAAATGGGATAAGTCAAATTAAACTAAATAACTGCACAGACAACAAACATGATAGAATTTACATCACTATTATTAAGCTCAGAGGCCACCCGGTATGCAGAAACTACCCGCAAGGCTCCTCAACCATGGTCCCCGTCCCCGAGGCGGGGTAAGCTGGTCTCAGTAGCTTCTCGAGAGCGTAAGCCCAAAATACTAAGATCATAAAGCAAGACTGACTGGATGATGGCAATGAGCAGGCGGTGCTTACAAGAGCGAGGGCCACCGACATTGGACCTTAGCCCACCAAGAGCAGCGACTCTCTAGGCGGCGTGTTGAATATGCTTGCCAAAGGACAGTCTGCTGTCAACCATGAATCCCAGGTAGGCCTGCCTGACAGCAGGCTTGGTGTCGATTTTGACGTCATCTATCTGCACCGGGAAACAATGGGATCCTCTGACGTCGAGGTCAAGCGCTCTTCAAGATCTCTGGGATCGGATGGCGTTGGTGAGTTTCTTTTCCCGGAAAACCGGGAAGACACCGATCCCTCCGAGGTTCCTAATCGGCCGGACTGGTTGTCTGGGAAACGGGTATCGACGATGGTGGACATGGCTTGTTGTTCAATGACTACAGGTGGGGAGCGAGCTCCTTGTTTCTGGGTTACAATTTTGCAGCCCGTACCCCCGGGGTCGTTGTCGGTGTCCTGACAAATGTTTCCAGCATCTGGTTTTATTTTAGTTGATGGCACCTGATAGCGCATGCCAGACGGTCTTGTGCATTGCCGGTCAGACATTCACATCAGGCCGATTCCTGGTTTGCTGTGCTGATCGTCGGAGACAAAGGCATCCCCTACTGAGTTCCGTGATTTCGAGCGTCCACAAATACACTTCCCATTAAAACTTGAAATATCTGGGTGCCACGAGCTTCTCGCGCACCCGACAGTCCATGTACCAGATCTTAAGGGCACCCTTCCCCAACGTAAGAATTGTCAATCTCTGTCCTTTGAGCGTTCGCTTTCGAGACAAAAGTCTTAACCTAAAAAATGTTGCCGAGGGCAGATTTGGCTGCAGCCATCACCTCCAACTCGGTCGTCAGTCAGCCGAAGTCTCTCACCTCTAGGGTTAGCTTTAGCTCGAGAAGGTGGCCAGATCCTTTCCTACCAGGGCTTCTTCTTATTAGTGCCCTGTTCGCCGGGTTGGTTTGTGGGCTGCTGGGGCGGAAATTTCTTCTTATTCTTCCTCTTCCGGACGACGTTGGTCTATTTTTCTTCCGCTGTACAATCACCCCATGGCTTATTTTCAGCCTCTGGGTTTGCAGGGCTGATGGCAACGCGCTTCGAACCAGAAGGCTGAGTACTGGTGTGCAGGGACGGAGTATATATTTAATTTGATTTAGTGCTGCCCGTTTATCAATAAATGCCTCTTGGGTTCAAACTAAATATAGTGAGAGAGTTTAACTCAATATTCCTTAAAAAAATGAATAATAAAAAATAAAACACTTTCTTTTAACTTATTTTGATCTTGTTTATATTTTCCACGAATAAATGTAAAGCAATAACGTGGGACCGAAAATCATAAAACAGAAGATATGAAGCAAGCTAGAGTCACAGAGTTCATCATGGCTTATTGCAACTTGAGTCCGTTTTATTACTTTCCTTGCTATTGCAGGGCGTTTTAAAACCAGCAACAACATTGTAAAATCTATTGGACCATTATGAGGTCATGAATTTGCCTACTTAAAAAGTAGGCTACATCGTACTAAATTTTTTGACCAATCTTAGACATTTGGTATAAAATGTATTGCAAGTTCCAACAGTAAAAATTGTTTAGAAAATACTACTCAGACTTTAAGAAATAATGCCCTATTTTATATTTATTTTTCTTTCTTATATTAAATACAATAATTACTCATTTGTTCAATTAACAAAATTACAGATTTATTCAGACTAGATATCGCCTACTGATCGAAATTCGATCAAAATTTCAGTTGATGTGGACCCAAGAAACTATACAACATTTTAGAACTAAAATGTGTTCTTGCTAATTTTCTAGCAGTTGTTAGTACAGCAGCTGTCGAATGATTTAATCAATTATCCTTTTCCATAAGATTAACATTGGAACTTTGAAAGCCTCTGTCGCGTAACCCTGGAGTCAGATCTGAATTAGAATGTGATTCTGCTCATCTACAGGACTAAACCTTTCTAACGGTATGCTTGGATTTATCCTACGATGCACACGAGCTGAGAAAAAAGGAGGAAATGAAACATGCTTGTATATTAATTGAGCGGAGCGAGCGAAGCGAGCGAAGCTCCTATACTCCACTCTGGCTTTTTATTTACACGTACTCCTCCTGAATGGCTGGAGTAATCGTCACGAAATTTTGCTCTGTCATAGTAACCATCTATGGGAAAGTATAAATCTGAAATGGTCCAAATCGGACATAAGGGTTCTGCCCTACGGCCCTTTAAAGTTACCATGTTATTTTAATAGGAGAAATATTTTATTTGGTTTGTTTACTGTGTGTTGAATATACAGCTGTTATAAGAATCAAATTTAACTGTAGACTGTTACTATCAGCTGTTTGTGAATACAGTAGTTTTATATGAAATTGTTGTTTTGTTTATTTTAGTGGTTTGTTTACATTTTTACGTGAATGAAATGCCACATTTATGGAGAGGAGGTGCAAATTTTGGGCGGTTCACCATTTAATATCTTGTAAACATATAATACACCGTCGCAGCAAACCTGCGTACTCAAAAATAATTAGAGTATTACAGACTTGTGGCGAGTAAGCGCAGCGAACAACCTAAATCTGGCGACGAGTGTGTGCAGCGAATGAGCTGACCCAAATGGCGAGTGAGCGCAGCGAACGAGCTAAACCCCGACGGCGAGTGAGCGTGGCAAACGAGCTCAATTGAATTACCTATAAAATATTTGCTATTATATTGATTTAATAAATAGTCGCTCCGGTCAATATTGCAAGCAGACAACTGCATTGTATGCCTAGTATATAGATGATTACAATAAATTTTAATTTAAAGATAAACAGAAATGCAATAATAGGTTACAATTTGAGGGGAATTGAATTAAATCTATGATAGTTGAATATGTTTGACTACAATTATTACAAGTTGTCCTCCAGCTGCTCTAAATATTAATTAGTTCATGATAAATACTCAGGGAGGGGAGGGGTGGTCGTGCCGTCAAAGAACAAATTTCATTTTTCTTTGAATGATAAATAGGCTGATAATCAAGTTTGAAGTAGTATCTCTCTTATTACTTTAGTTATATAAAGTTCACTCTTCACAATATGGGAGCCATATTGACTAGGCCTAATTGATTGATAAAGTGGTTTTAAAATTTTATTAAAAGTTTACTTAACTTAAACTGAATTAAATTGGGAGTTTCTTCTTTTTGGGTTCACATTGTTCTTGCTTCTATTAATTTTGTAATGACTGAAGTGTTAAATTTCAAATGGAAGTTCAAAATAATAAAGTAGATAAATTGGATGGATCTCACCAACTGCATCCAATATTCTTCTTCAAAGCTAAATAACTCTTCTTTTTTGCAAATAAAGGGATAACAACTTAAGCTCTGTTCCGTAAACAAATATAATTACTATTTAACTGGGATTTTTTAACTATCGGGAATAGGCCCATGAAAGAAATTTAAGACAACCTTCTCGCAGTTAAATCTTCACCAACAATGGTAATTAATTTAGGTACCGTATAGCAGCCAACAATAGCATCACATGTTGATTTTGGGTTCGAGATTATTTATTGCTTCTGGCTATTGCTAGCCTATCACTGCACTTCACAGATAATTATATACGACACAGTTTTTATTTAAAGATTAATTGAGTTATGATAGTTTAATTTTGAATGTTGAAATATTTTGAAACAAATGTATAATAAATCTATGAGGGGTTTAACAAATAATATTTATAATATGAACTTAGGTGAATAATAAATGGGCTTAGAACTAAATGGATTATGAGTGATTTTAAAACTATACTTATATTTTTATTTAAGTACCAGGGGGACCGAGCTTAAGCTCGGTAAAATTATTACTTTCGTTTCTCACACAAATCTCGTTCGCTCCGCTCACTCGCCAGGCCGAAGGTTTGCTGCACATTGGTATGATTTTCCTAAAACCATAGGTTAAAGATGTAACACATTGGTTCATTTCACCTACAGTTATCAGCTGATTTTTGTTCAATTTAAAAATCTCCATAATGATAACATGGGATCTTTGAAGGGCTCTAGCACGAAAACCGGATTTTTCCCTGCTATGGGACCAGCTCCAATGGTGGCCAAAACCCCGATATTCAATAAAAAAATTAAAAATCCTTGGAGTGAATAAAATTTTGCCCGTAGAAACGGAGCTTGTTTTAGAGTATAAGATATTAAATTATTAACAGTGGGGAAATGAACTATTATTGCTATAAATACTTTTTCTTCATAAAATATTGGTCGCGATTATGTTTATTTTCATACATACTCATAATAGTTACTTCTAAGATCTATTATTTACGAGCTATCACAGCTTTACATAGTCTGTGCTTCTTCATATTAAAGACTGCTGGATGGCAGAGGAAAATCATAAATATAAACATAGTGGTAGATCACTTTAAAGACCTATTTTCAAATACATTGAATTGTAACCTCGAATTGGTAACTGATAAAAAAATGGCTAGATATAAAGTACATTAAAAGAATATTAAGCAAACATAAAATTATCTTTTAATTCCTGCAGTATTTTTTTTCGAAAATTTATAAACTAGTCTAAGTATGTTTTTGTATTCCTTTTTGTTTAGGTAATATGATTTTCCGTCAAAGTTTGATGATTCAACAATTTCGATTATGTTGTTCATTTTGGACAGGGATTTCTAAATTGTTTTAACTATATTTTTATTTTGATATGCATAGAATATCATCTCTTGATTGTAATTTTAAAATTTTTATCTGTTTCCGAGAGGTCTATTTCCCTAAGAACCTTCGAATGTGATGTAATATTTCATGTGGACTAAGGAGTGAGGAACTAATACTATAAATGGAAAGGTGAGTTAGTTAGTTTATTTTATTGCATAATCAACCTCTGTACATAAGTTAAAATTTTGCAAGAATCAAGAAAATCTATCAGATTGGTAGGGGCTTATTTTGTGTTGAAAAAACATCAGGTCTCTGCCCCAATGTTTTAGAACATTTCCATGTCATTTTTATGAACACAGATTTTATAAGAACGATGATTAATTTAAACCACCTAACAGATGTTTTATCGGTATTTTATTACACTTTTAGAGAGGAGTGAGTGGAGCGAACGAGCTCTTTCTGGGAGCGAATGAGCGGAACCAATAACTTGATACTGGCGGTGGAGCGTAGTGTGAACAGGGAAAATCTTTTTAGGATGAACGAAAAACAAATTAGTACTAAGTAGTACTATCATTACTGAGAGGTTTATGTTTTCTTATACAACTTCTGAAAATATTGGGTGATAATGCAACCCCCTCCACCCTTAGAAGCTACTCGTATGTTGTTCTTTGACAGACAATTAGGGACATTAATGAAAATGAAGGAGCGAAGCTAGTACATTAACCATTTACAGTGATAAGTGTCCTAAATTAATTGTAGCTAATACAGTAACATCAATGTCATGTGCACATGTCAGTAGGAATAGGTGAAACGTTTTCAGGGCCCCTTGTAGGTGTATTATGTTTTGTAGTATATTAAATAATAAGCTTTTTTACTGACGAGATTATTTTTGCTTAACTGTTATTGTAGAATACTCCGTTGTCTTTGATAAACGTCTCACAGAAACCGGATTAAGTGAAATGTTTTAAGGAAATGAACTGTAGACCAGACAAAGAATCAGTTAATCTCAACTGTCGCTCCCAAAACAGAACAGTGTTGGGATTTCCCCCGAGTCCAAGGTGTAACATTGAGTCTGACTCTTTAATACAAACAACATCTCAACTGGGAATTCGGAGGCCTTGTCAGTGTTCAAAATAAAAAAAATGTTAATATGTTAATTTTTAAACAATTAACTCAATGAAAAATTTAAATAATTGTATGAAAGTTTAAACTTAGAATGAAATTTACAATCTTAAGTAATGTGGTAGTGGTAAAACGAATCTCAATCTCTATCTAGGTAAAACTAGTTTTAAATCTAAACTTTTTATACTTGGTTGATAAAATATTTTGTAATATTTTATACTTTCGTACGTAGTGGGATCCAGTGGTCCCAAATTTTAATATGGTGCGGCAAAACATTTATTGTGACCAAGTTTTAGACAAAGGAAATAATATGATATATCTTCAATGAGATGTATACTGGGTGAATCCCGTAATGTATCCTAAATTGATTGAAAATAAGTAATTAGTTTTAAAAACCTGAAATAAAGTTATTTCCTACTAAACTGGCCCCAAAGAACAACTAAAAAATTCTATAGTTACATATAAATGCAGGTGATACAAAAACTGAGGGTCACTGTTTCGAATTTTGTGTATTTCAAATAGAAACATTCACCATATTATACATATTTCAATGGTTTATTTAATAGAAAATGTCTGGTGAAACCTAAACTTAGCTTAACTCATGTAAAAATAATGGCCATTTTAGTGTTCAAAATAAAAATAAACAAAATACTCTGCATATTTTGTATAATTTTTAATTAATGACTTCAGATTCAAAATATAGAGCTTAATTTAAAATAGCCTTGCTTACTGGTGATATGTTACATAGCTATCTTTATTAAAGAAAAATAATTTTAAAATATATCAGTTTGCTAAGTATTGCCTTATGTCTGGGTTAATAGCAACCATATTGTTGCCGACACTACCTGGATGCGGTTTGCATTGTTGCACAACCATTCTCAGATCTCGCGTTTAAAAAAATCATCGTGCTACCACTTTTGCTTCACATGCTACCATTTTGTGCCTTTATTTTAAGTCCGATAAAAGTGGGTCTGGTTTTAAATTAAAAATAGAGACTTCGTATGTTTGATTCGTGTTTGGATTTTTTTATATTTTGAATCCATTTTAAGCTATGATGGTTCAAAGATGATGCAAGCACAGACTCAAAATAAGGGCACAAAATGGGAGCAGGTGAAGCACTACATAAAGTTTTGAGAGGAGCCCTTTCACCCCCTCTTACTAAAACTTACAAGTGTCCAGTTCATCTATATATTACACAATATTACATAATATGGAAGCTCTAAGTTATTTGTCAAGTTTTAATCTACGCTAATAATGTATAGTTATTACATTGAAGAAATCACTTCTTTCCATATAATGTACGTGTATGTTAATTTTTTAAAACACAATAGTGTTGACTGCCCCTTTTGTATTGTTGTATTATACAGGTATAAGTAGGAAGTGCAGTACTGTTTCACTGTTATAAAAAAATGATTAAGGACTCATTACAATGATATACATGTATCTTGAAATCTTAATAATATAAAATCAAGTGTGTGCTAGAAAATATGACATTTTATATACCAGTTAATCCCAGTTGGCGAATAACTGTCGATGTTGAAACAAAAGTGATCTTGTATATTATTAAAAAGCGGACACTTAAAACAATGTTTTTTATAAATAATGTGAACCGTAGAATATATTATATGCCATGTATTTTGACACTATGTTTATTGCATTAGGTTAACCAACTTTCTTAGTTAAATTCGAACACAGGTATTTGCTTTCAAATGAGTAGGGCCTATTTATATAGTAGTTAGTACACTTTTCTGCAAACCACCTTTCTTCAAAACCTGGCATAAACGGTCATTATTTACAATTTTACTTAATTATATTTTTAAACTCATTAATGGTTTAGTTAAACATGATATCCTTGGTAGAGTAATTTTAAGCTATCACTCCTGAATAATATAGCGTAGTCCTGACTTCTGCTACCGGCATTTACTTAAAACTAAAATAAAATCTAATCAAATATCTTTATAAAAGTGAATTGCTTTAGCATTCGTCACAGTTTTACTTTAAATTATTAATTTATTTTAGCCAATGAAATGCTTGGATAATTTGTAAACCATGAAACGGATATTTTGTCGCCGGAAAGAGGTTCTTGACTTCTCGAGTCATAGAATCGCCTCCAGCGCTCTGACAAATGTTACATAATTTTCACAATCGAGAAGATACAATCTATTTTACATTCCATTTACTTCGGAGTTTTTGAACAAATCATCCTTTCTTTTTTGTAATCCAATAAATTTAACTTTCATTGCCTCACATTTTAGTACCTTTAAATATTTCTATTTATTGTATATTTATTTTTATTTTATTTAAATATTTTTATTTTATTGTAGCTTATTTAGCGTTACAAAATACCACTACAATTCTTTCTTGTCGCAAAAGAAACTTACTTCATATTTTTGTTTTGTTCCAACATAAAAATATACAATTATTTGTTTTATGATTAAAATCTTGATTTCCATTCGTAAGCTGGATTTAGAAATGTGTTAATTATGTATATATATATATATATATATATATATATATATATATATATATATATACATATATAAATGTTGCAAATGTGTATATAAAACTATATATATATAAAACAAATTTCGTATAAAAATATACATCTGTGGTGGCAAAACATTTTAGTTAAAAATCTTTATTTATCAAGATCAAGATCAAGATCTTTATTTGCCATAAACAAAACAAATTGCATCGGCATCGTCAATACAGAAATACATTGTAAAATCATAAAACAAAGTGTACTTCTAATGAATAATTCAACTCTTTACATAAAAATTGACTTGCAGAATGTTAAAAATTCCTCTGGTCAAGAAAGTGATGGATACTGTAGTATGCCCTGTCGATTAGTAACTCCTTCAATTGCTTTCTAAACTTTGGAAATGGCAAATCCGCCTTAAGACCTGCAGGCAATGCATTAAAAAATTTCGAACAGTTATACAATAAATGATGTTTGAAAAAAGTTGTATGGTATACTTGAATTGGAACATTTAAGCGGGGACGGAGTGGGTAGTCTGAAGATGGTTTATCTACTGAAAAAATGGAGGGGTTCTTTTTTAAAAAACCAATGAATGAAAGATGTATAAACAGGGAAAAGTTAAAATTCTCTTCTGCTGGAAAAGTAATTTGCAAGATGAATTCTTTATTTATTTGAAACACAATCCTGAGAGCTTTTTTCTGGAGCCGGAACACATACTTAATTCCCGAACACTCAAAACCCCAAATTGGGAGAGCATATGTCAGATGAGGGTAAAAACAAATAAAGTGTCACAAATAACAACAACAAGTAATAACAAATAACAAATAATAACAAATAAAGGGTAAAAAATAAAGTGTCATCATAACGTCAGAATTAACAAATTGGGCCTACTTCCGAAGAGCAAACAAACAGGAACTTAGTTTTCCTATAACCTTATTGATGTGGTCATAGAACTTGAGATTGGCATCAAGCCTCAAACCAAGGAAGTCCACTGACTCTACACAAGTGATCTCAGCTTCATCCACTAAAAGTTGAAAAGATTCGGATTTAGTGTTTCTTATAAAGAAATTCAGGAGGTGAGTTTTATCTGTGTTTACGACCAAACCATTGGCCTTAAAACATTGGAAAAGGTAGTTAGAATCGATGAAACTATTATTTTCCATGTCAACAAAACTTCTATCCCGGAACAAAAGAGTTGTATCGTCAGCAAATAAGCAAAGGTCCGCTTTATTGACACTGTCTTGGGTGTTATTAATGAAGGATAAAAACAAAATTGGACCCAAGACCGATCCTTGATTGACACCAATCTTAATAGACATCTCGTTAGAGTAAAGCTTAGATAAACAATTTGCTGTATCAATATAAGACATTTCAACAATTTGCTTGTGGTCTGACAGATAAGATGAAAACCATTCATTAGCTCTTCCTCTCACTCCCATTTTATCAAGTTTATGAAGAAGTAGGGAATGATCAACCAGATCGAAAGCTTTGCTTAAATCTACAAACAAACCCATAGCACGCTGTCTATTGTCAAGAGCTTCAACAACCTTACTTACAAAACAAAGCCCCGCATCCACAATTTTAACACAATTTTTTTTAACACAATTTTATGTTATAATGACTATTAACATAAAATACCAAGGATAGAAAAATAAGAAGTTTTGTTATGTGTAACATGACCAAGCAATATGTTGCTATTATACATACGAATCTATATATTGGGTTTCGGAAAATATCCGAAAAAATCCTAGTGGTGATTCCTGGCATCAACATGAACCAAAAAGCTCATGGGAACTTATGTCCAAAAATGCTTCGTTATGCCGCCACGAAATAGGGGCATACCACGAGTTTTATATTTCTCCAGAATCACCGAAAGAATGTATACAAAACTTTGTACAAGGTTCGTAACTTCCAGCTGCTTGCTATTAGTTTGAAAAATTCGCGATTCAACTGCGAGAATTGGCGACAAACCACATTTTTATACACAGACAGGTGTTCATATAAATGTCACAAAATTAGGGCTGATAGGAGTCATAAATTTGAACAAAAAATGTCCTCTTGACATATGTTGAGAACACAAATTGTGCAATTCCTTATCCAATTAAAAACAATAAAATGAAAAATCAAGACAATAAGTATAAACATAGACACATTAAAGATTTACCAATGGTAATTTAAGACATGCCAATGTGACGTAAAATCTTTGAATATTTGCTAAACAAAAGTGTGGTTGTATATTGGCTCAGTATCTTACCTTGGTGCGTAAAGTGTAAATAATACAGGGTGTCCAGAAAAGAAGTAAACAGCTTTGTATGTCAATTTGACATGAACTGCGTATCCGACTTCGCTGCGGTTGGTAACAATAGTTCGAAAAACACTTCAAGTTTTTTTTCCACAAAGAAGACTGTTGTCAACAATGCCAACAATGTCGCAAAAGTCGTTGTTTAGTGATTTGGATGAAAAGGGTAATACGTTTACGGAAAAGTCTTTGTGTGTTGGAAATTGAAAGGACTCTATCTGCTACAAATGTGCAACGTAGTTTTCTAACAAAATATCGTAAAAAAAACTCCAAATAGAAAATCAACTCTGGCATCGAAAATTCAAAACGAGTGGTTGCTTGAGAAAAGGGAAGAGCTCCGGAAGACCAGCGACGTCTGATGCTCAGTTTGGTCAGAATTAGACTTTAGGATTGATCTCTCCAGCCGTGGCTCACATATTGAGCACTTGTAATATACAAGCAAAAACTTGAAGTTTTTATCTTTCTTATGGTGTGTATTACACTTTATAAATTATTAAAACTTCACTGTATTTTCTTATCAAGTTAAGTTGTTTATTTCCTTTGTGGACACCCGGTATATTAAAATATGCAATGGTGCGTGCCAAAGTATAAGTTCCAACAGGTGGGTGTAAGAATGGTGGTTAAGTGCCACATTATAAATAAAATCAGTAAAACGGTACATTCGAAAAAGGAGTATCAGTCACAATTGATTTTTAATCATCTATCGACGGTTTTAACTTATGAAGTTTGCTGTTTTACTAAGCTGAAAAAGTAGTTGGTTCATTTAAAGGTATTATTTATATGCACTAACAAGTTCCATTCATGTATTAGCCCTTGGATAACCAGACATCTGCTATAAATATAAAACTACGTATAAAACTTTGTCTTAAGGCGTGAAAGCTAAATGCCATGAATAAAAACGATTTTACAAATAAAACCAAAACGCTACCACCTTTCGTAAGGACTATCGCTGCAACCCTAACAAACAGATATTCAACGAGGCATACTGTGAAGATAAACCAAGCATACATATTTGCATTTAAATCTAAGTAATATTTACACCCTTACCAGTTTAAGTAAAATATTTCTCATTTCATCAATAGTTACAAAAGGTACAATAATGTTTTTGGTGTAAGAATCAATGATAATAGCTGCGAAAAATTGAATCAGATTATTCCTTAAGAAATTCGCAATGACATATATGCATTTGATTTTACATCAACATCAGTAGCAATGAACACCAAAGAAATTAAGGACAATTTATCCTTACCATTTGAGCTCGTGGTAATAATAAATTTCAAATACCTATATAATTAAACGAAATGAATGAAAATCTTCCAAATGACTTTAAAAAGGTTGATATTTTTATAGAGTGGCCTATTAAGCTCTTCTTTTGTTAAAATATGTTTACAATCAACTAGGTAAAGAAAAATATTAACACCAAATTGACTACAAAAACAGCGTCTGATTTACAAACTCCTTCTTACCTCATTCGGAAGAATCTAATGTCAGCACATGGCTAACGATATTAAGAATCCTCTCATAGAATAAAGGTCATAACACAATTTTGATTTTTCACTGATTAAAATACTATAGTTCTATTTAAGTACAGAATTGAACTATGCTTTCTGTACGTGTACTCTGCTTGGGATATTTTGATAATATAATTTATGATATAAAATAAAGTTTTTATATACCTTGTAAATGGACGGGACGTTGTTGGATAAGCCTGTCATTGAAATGTTATCCTGCCTGACAAACTCTGAGGTCAATTTGGCACCTTCTTTCAAAAAGCTTTTAGGCGAAGAATATTGTAATATAATCCCCACAAAATTATTTACCATCGCAAATTTTTTATTGAAAAGGGTAAACAACGTTCACTTGAAATAAGGTAAATAATAACAATAAACAGTATAACACTATTAAAGCTGGGTTTTTTACTATTTCTTAGAGTTAATTAAATGACGATATCTTTGTGATAAAATATTTATTGATAATTATGATTGAAAAAACCTTAATTTGATTTAAAACGAAACATAAATGACCAATTAAATTATGTATGGCATATAATAATGATATTAAGTTTTATAAAATAACTGAGGTAAAAGCTAAATGATAGTGTTTAGAAACTAAAAATTGACCTTGTTTTAGAAATGTTGAGATGGATTAAGAACTCAGACAAATAGTTCCTAGGGCCTGTCACGAGTGAGACATTCAGTTGGCCAGACTGAGAAGCAAAATTACATCACTGAGGCCGTACTCAATAAAATAAAATGAGACATGATAATAATCAAACCGAATAATTAACAGATAATTAATTTTATAAAACAGCATAAATACAATCAAATTCAACCAGCAGAATAATTAATGATAATGAAACTTGAAAGGAATAAACATTTAACAAATTAAAAGTTAAGATTAAGCAGATTGGAACACTTTTAGAATATTTCATACTTATGAACCCTAAACAATTTATAAATTTGGATAAAACACCCAGTTTAGAAAAAAAAACAAACAAAAAAACACTCAAACTAAGACTTACCAATGCGACTCGGACATAACACCTCAATCCCATAAATTTTATGTACACCTCATATCACTGACTCCCTCGAATCTAAGTCTGATGACCTATTTGAGGTAGAGCTACCAATAGGTCAGTACAAACAAGCTGGTGTTTAAAAACAGTTCCAGACTAATCATACAACAACAAGCTTAAATACTCGCTTAAGTAATTGCTGGAATTACTTCTTTGACCTACATAAAACTAACAATTTATAACCCAACAATCATTAATTAATAATTAGGTAATATATATATCCAGCTGCCCCATTACAGTACTTATAGTCAATAAACTTATCATTAAGTACAGTAATTTGGTACATTAATTATACATTATTATAATTATAATTATTGAGTAAGAATTAATGAACTTGCATTGTTGGGTCAAAATTTTACACTATTGCA
The DNA here is from genome assembly GCA_030545055.2 of Neoaliturus tenellus. Lineage (NCBI taxonomy): Eukaryota > Metazoa > Arthropoda > Insecta > Hemiptera > Cicadellidae > Neoaliturus > Neoaliturus tenellus. The sequence continues at coordinate 3,426,354 of CM061536.1, forward strand.
GAATTTTATATAATTTAAAACGAGTGGCCCAAAATGTCATGTTTATTACAGTCTAATTTTAAAAAACCAGACAACTTAGAAGATTTAATAGTTTTTAGGTGTTAGAATAATGTTATTGATTTTTGTGACCATGTACAGTTTCTATGATAAGTCCTTTGAGAATATTTACTTAAAAGGTTTTTTTATGAGTTACTTCATAAATATTTTATTTATGAAAGAAAGAGTTATAATTTCTACTGCTGTGAATTATATTAAATAAAGAAACTATATTTATAATATGTGAAGCTATTTTTTAAAACCTGAGGTATACACAACTTTGTCACAGTTCACAGTTTTGCAATGATTATTTAATGCGGATAATTTGTATATGGTTGCAAACGAAAACACGTGTTACTAGTAAAATTTAATATATCACAACCAATTATAAAAACAGATTATAAGGTGTAATTAAAATTTTCCCTATTAAATTGTAAACCTTATCTGATCACTGCGGTGTACAGCATTGCACTTGTATCCCTAGTTAATAGCATTTGGAGAATCCGCTGTCATCAGCTGTTACTTTGTATAAATAAACCTATGTGCACAGGTGATATCGTGAAGAAAAAAAAAAAAAAAAAAAAAAAAAAAAAAAAAAAAAAAAAAAAAACTGGCGTCATCAGTTACACATCAGGCGTTAGGCAGTGTATACATAAAAAATAAATTATCTTGCTTACACAAAATAATCAACATGACTAACTCAAAAATTTTAATGTTAAAAAATGTTACATTTACATATTAGGTTCCGTAAACTCAATTTTATTTGTTTAACACAAAAAATGTGAATGCAAACTACACTTTCCTGGATGTAGACTCCTCTTTCTGCAGTAATTATTCAAGGAAATGTGCCCGTAAATTGAATCACGTCCAGTTAGACGCGCACGTGAGCGCACCCTTAACGAGTTGTTTTTACTCTGGCATTTCCCAGGAAATGCTATTACTTTCACTGACTGGCATATATAAATGTTTTGAATTTTCCTTTTAGAAAATATGAGTAAAGATGTATTTTATTTTATGTTCTTGGGGTTATTATAACAATTTTAGCAGCAATTAATTTTTATAGCCTAACAAAATATTTCCTGGTTTCAGAATTTAATACAAGTCTCTATATATTGTTTTTGGTAGTTGTACTAACCATTAGCTAAAATACAGAAATGAGCGACAGCTTACGTCTTAGCTTACTAACCTGTTGCGTACGAAATAGAAGAATGAATCATGGCCGAGATAACCTAGCTTTGTGGCACGGCCCTCATGCAGGAGTATTTGGGCAGCGCAGCACAAGCACACCACAGCACAGCACAGGGCAACAAAGGGCAGCATCGCATATTGGGAGAGACCAGAAGTGCTAATTTTAAATATGTAGCCCCCCCCTCCCTTTTACGACATATTGGATTCAACTCGTAATTTTACAATTTCCTTCTGGTACACTCTGTACATCGAAATTAGTGTAAATCCATAGAGCAGAACCGTTTACCTATAACGGCACAATTGTTTTTCTAAAAAAAACTACCATTTAAAGTTTAAAAAGGGTCTACGGGAGGTCTGGGACCTCCCAGGTATATTCCGGTACAGTATATGGATTTGAACGACCACAAAACAGAAATGTAACATGGAGACGGGCTTAGATTGAGTACTACCGTAATATCATATTCCCTAAAAACAAAACAAAACAAAAACAAGCTGATGGTATTCAGATCACGAAATTCATTCATCAAACCTCAGAAAACGAAAATATGCTTCCCTATGTTCAATTTGTATTCATGAATCACTTGATATATTTCATTTTATTCTTGGGGCATAGGCGTATGAGATTTTACATAATGGCAAAATATGAGCAAAGCAAACTGTTAAAAATGTTAATATAGATTTTGGTTTCTAATTTTTTTAATGTGTTGATTTTTTTTGTTCGATTGTGTTGAATATAAGATATAAAAAATAAAGGTTAAAAAAACTGCAGGCCGTTTTAGTTTAACAATAATGTTAAACTAAAATGGCCTGCAGTTTTTTAACCATAATTTTTTATATCTTATATTCAACACAATCAAACAAAAAATTCTGCATAATTTTGTAAAAGTCTTTGTAAGACCACTATTCTATCAATATGAGCTCATTGATATACATTGTGCGTTTTAAAACTTTTTCTCTTACATTTAGGTAGGTTTGATTTTGCAAAATTATTTAGTCTAATAAAAAAATTTATAAAAAAGTTTTGTAAAGCTTTAACTAGAAATTATATCATTGCACATCATACTTATAATTGTAGTACATTTATTTACTTATTTCGATTCTATTTTCATTCCCATTAATTTTTATGATATCGTCCTTACAGATAAATTCATAAGACACCTCCAATACAAAGTCTAACAGTTATTTTTTATTACAACGTTTTTAAAGAAACATTAGTAGACATAATTAATTTCAAAATTTGTGAAAAAACCAACTTCACTCGCTATGTTGCTTTTACATTTAAGTCACAAAAAATGTATGAACGATGAGATATATTGGTGAAACTGTACAAATCTAAATAATCTAGTAAATTAGGTTAACAAAAGACAGAACCCGAATGCCATTGCGAACTAATTTATTTTCACCAATTCTTATGTAAAATTATATGAAAAAAATCATGGTGAAAAGTCCACCACTCTCCAAAGCTGCTATGGCCAATTTTTCGAAATGGATACTGTAGTTTTATAATTTTTTGTTGATAATCTTTTGAACTATTAAAGCTAAGTTTGATAAAATCGGTTTTTTTAAACAAGTTTACTCGCTTTAAGAAATTTACCTACATTTTTATATGTTTCTAGATAAGTACATACAAATATAAACATTTTATCAAATGGGGTTTTTTAGTGAGGGTCACCTTAATAAAATGGTAACACAGTTAAAATTTTAATTACCTTCGGCCCCACCTTAATGCTGTTATTCCAAGAAGAAAAAAATGCTAAAAATCGCACAACTTAAAGTAGCTTTAAAGAGCATTACCAATCTTATTACATGAAAACAACTAATACAGATTATAAGGTATATATCAAAATGTGCCCAATTTAATGTTCTAAATTTTTCATACTGCATACTTGCTTTTTAATTGGTTAAAAATACATTAAACAAAATGTATAAAATTACAGCTACCATTTTGAAAAAAATTGTTATTGCAGGTAAACGCAACTTCGGAGGGTGGTAGACGTTTCACCATAGTAATTCTCACGTGCATGTAATAATATATATATTATATATAAGCGTCATGTTTGCAATTTTATACTATAAATCGTGGGTTTTTTATTTAGTAGTTGTGTTTGTCATTTAAAAAGTTTCTGATATGAAAATCTTTAAAAAGTGTGAAATATGCTATTTAAATTTAGTAAAACTTTTTGACAGTTTGCCACAAATGTAGTAAGCAATAATGTGGAAATTATAGTCAATCTTTAGATTACAAAATAAATTGTATTAATATAGTAGAGAATGTAGAACAGAAAATACATTTTATATCAAACATCCGTAACTTGAGACCACCATTTCAACAAGGATGTGTTTTGATGGTTTTGGAAAGATTTATCGTGGAGGAGTTATATCAATCGGCCGACATTATTTTATTGGACACTTTCACTTATTTACGGCCCAATAAACGTCAAATGAGAGCCAGTTATTCATTTAAGGGGTTTTATTTCAATCGTACACTAAAATATACTCCCCGTCAAAGTTTAGTGTTGCACGTAAGTGAATGAATGTTTATAAATTTAAGGTACAAAAGAGGAAAATGAAATACAAATGGGAATTCTACAGGGTTGTGGGTGGATTCTGTTATTTTTTTTATGTCACAAGACACACATATTTCGGTTATAAAAAAACTGTAAATGATTGAAGCTAAATACTAGCTAATTACTGATATAATGTCACCTCTCCTCAATTCGATTATTACAGTGATACCTCTTACCGTTATTTAGTCTTTAGTTTCGTAATCAAAACATATTGGTCCATCTTCCGGTTTTTAATGATAATAAAATAAAAGTTTCATTTATAATTAAAAATATCAAAACCCTCGATTTTCTACAGCTTTCTACATAAAATACGTTCATTATAGCTCCTTTAGATTTCGTAATAATATGTCTAATGTTTATGCTCAGCTTCGTGAATATCTCCAACAATCTTATCGATACCACACATTGAGTTGTACATTATTTTATTAATAAATAACTTTCTTCAGCAAATAATTTGTTTAATTAATTTATATATTAGTAATAAATATTTTTACAAAACGTTTGCTCAATATGTTTATTTATTATTTACTTTTTGCTTTAGTTTATTATAGGGGGAGGGTAAATTAAAATAATACGTTTCATACAGAGTAAGCATTAACACAATGGTTAAAAAAAAAGACTTAACTCTCTTTAAAAAAACTATTATACCTTTATAAAGCACAAATTATTGTTACTTTGTTCTAAAAGTAGGTCTTATTGTATACCTATATATATATCGTATGGCTCATTTAGCCAGCCACCATTGTTTAAGAATAATAAAATAAATCCTGCGGTGCAGAGCACCTGAGTTAGTATAAGTAAAAAATCTAAACACTAAAATAAAAATTAGATCTCTCTTTATAGAGCTAAATCCAGGGCGCAAAGCCATTGCAGCCCAGCTTCACTTGAGGTATGCAGACCGGTCTATCCTTCGGGGAAGGCACTCAGCGGGCACTCTTCGACTATGTGTTCCACAGTTTGATACTCTGCTCCGCAGTCGCATGACTGGTCTTGTGTCATTTGTACTTCCAGTAATTACATCTTCCCACTCCAGTGCGGAAACGATTGAGTATAGTCCACTGCTTCCGAGGAAGATTCATACCACCTACCCCTACGGTCGGGTCGGCTATCAAGAAGTGGTTCCGACCTTGAAAAGCGTCCCGGAAGGACGTCCAGTTTGTATGGATGGTGAAGTTCGTGACCATCAACTGGGAGGCTGTTCGTAGAGGTGGTTTTCGGGACCTCAATCGGTCCGCATTCTGGGGTAGGTAATCATGGATGGGCAGCTGTGGAGCAGATAAGATCTTTGTGTATTCCCTAATGAGTGCATCCCTTCGTCTTATTTCAGGAGGAGCGATATTACACAGCACCGGGAGCCAGGGTACAGGGGTTGCCATGAGTGTACCACTAATGGCACTCATGGTCCTGTTTAGCTGGACGTCGATCTCTCTAACGTGCACACTATTTAACCACACGGGAGCACAGTACTCAGCAGTTGAATATACCAGTGACAGAGCAGTTGTTCGCAGAACTTGTGCGTTAGCTCCCCATGTGGAGCCAGCAAGGTGATGGACAATGTTAGTCCTGGTTCTCACCTTAGCTGCCGTTTTTTGTAAGTGGCTTTTAAACGTGAGAGACCGATCTAAAGTGACTCCCAGATACTGTGGGTGGTCATTATGTTTCAGCTCAACACCGTTGAATACGATTTTAAGTTTTTGGTTGGCCAGTCTATTATTCAAGTGGAAGCAAGCAACCTAAGTTTTTGTTGGGTTTGGATTTAGCTTCCAGGCTTCAAAATATTCACCGAGGGTCGTGAGGTCATTTGTTAGCGTTTCCTCAGCTTGTCGAAAATGCTGGTGTTGATATGCCAATGCAATATCGTCTGCATATATAAACTTTAAGGACCGAGTTATAGGAATGTCGGCAGTATACACATTAAAGAGCAGTGGGGCGAGCACTGACCCTTGTGGCAGGCCATCCTTTAGTTGCCTAAACGTACTTTCTCTGCGTCCCAAATATACTTTTATCGTCCTATTGGAGAGCATTGAGTTGAGAAGACGCAACAAGAAAGGGCAAGGAATAAGGTCGTAAAATTTAACTAGGAGGCCTTTTCTCCAGACAGTGTCATATGCTGCAGTAAGATCTAAAAGAGCCACAGAGGTTTTCAGTATTAGCTCAAACCCATCCTCAATGAAAGAAGTCAGAGCCCAAACCTGGTTACAACAGTTGCGACCAGGCCTAAATCCAGCTTGTTCGACAGGGATGCTGGCATTGAGAATAGGGAGGATTCTGTTATAAATCAACCTTTCTAGCAGCTTATAACAAACACTTAAAAGAGCTATAGGTCGATAACTTTCAGGCAGTTTTGGATCTTTTCCGGGCTTCAGGATGGCTATGATTTTGGATTTTCTAAATATCCCGGGCATGTCGCCGGTTTTCAGAGTAGTATTAAAAACTTCAAGAAGCCACTGTCTAGCCTTGTTACCCGAGTGTTTTATAAACTCCGGGAAAATGTCATCCAAGCCTGCTGCTTTGCCAATTGGCATCGCATCAATCGCCACTTCCAGCTCGTCGTAAGTGAAGGGCCTAGAAACTTCCAAGGGTGCTTGCCGACTTTCCTTTATCTCATTAAGTTTGAAATTAATTTTTCTGTCTGCAGACTTACGCACAGGTTTTGAAAGTACGGAGAGGCATTTTGCAATTTCACGAGGGCTAGGCTGTGAGGCATCGTGTTTTTCACTTGATTTACCAGTGGAGAGTTTCCTGAGCAGAGACCAAGCTTTCCGACTACTTCTGGTGAAGTTCAGGTTCTCGACAGTTTTCACCCACTTCTCTCTCCTGGAGTTGTCGAGAGAGTTAAGGAGTTGGTCAGCTACATCTCTGTCAGCAGTGTCTGTAAACTCACTGTAAAGATCTTCGCACTCTCTGCTCCATCCTGGTATGTATTCTTTTCTAAAACCTCTTGGGATTGTCGCCTTAGGGGAAGACAGGACAAGGCGTGTGAACCGATCATAGTTTTTTATTATAGAGGGGATGAACCTGATGCCGCTATCAAGCCTTGATGAGAAGGCCTCCCACTCAGCTTTATTAAAATTCCATCTAGGCCGAGGAAAAGATCTCACTAGTGGAATTTGCATTCCTACTGATATTATTACGGGCCTGTGCTGAGAGTGGGGGAATGCACCTAGGACCATCCTGGAAGTAGGCACGGGTGTTGCTGATGGTTCACGGGAGCAAAAGCACAAGTCTGGAGAGTACCCACGACGCCATAGGGCTGAATGGAAGGTGTGTGGGTCCTTGGCATTATATACCAAGAAAAGGTTGTTATTTTCAGAGCAGCTTGAAAGACGAGTGCCGTTGTCATCATCGGACGAGTATCCCCACTGGGTATGATGACTGTTGAAGTCACCTACATATACCACAGGATGTTCAAAAGTTGGAAGAACTGTGTCTGACCACTGGGTGTTCGGTGGTTTGTAGACATTTAAAATAGTAGTCGCAGACACCTTGACAGCAACAACAAATGTGTTGCTATCACAACTTTTGTGGGAGACTGATACGTCGTCTATGTCCTGTCTACCGTACGTCGCCACTCCGTAGACCCTGTGACCTATTTCTTCCACAAGCTTATATCCTGGAATGTTGCCTCTCGCACTGTTTCCTAAGTCTTCTACATGTGTTTCTTGCAGTGCGAGGACATCGACCTCATTTTCCAGCAGCACCTTGCTGAGGCATTCACTTTTAGATTTGCTCAGACCCTCTACGTTAAAATGACAAACATTTAAAACACAGCCAAAATTTCTAAATTGGCTTTGGAAAGGGCCGTTTGGATTTTGTCTGGCAGCTGGCATAGCTGAGAGATCACTGTGTGTGACAGTTCAGCTGCCAAAATTGTTGTTCGTTTAGCACCACCCGGGGAGTACGTGCAACTTTAATGGAATGCTGCGGACGCGAACAACATCACCCCCCATGTTGTATACCTTATTTATTACAAGTTTTCAATTTCTCCTGTATACCTTTAATGTAAGAGTAAACCTTTTTACTTTGAAATAAAAACTAATTCCTCATGACGGATTTGTGATGGCATAAAATGTAAGCTTTCATACACTTCGTAGGCCTCATTATACTTTGTAAACAAAAGTAATATTATATTAAATCCTCTTGCACTACGTTGTTCAAGATAGGATGGACTGGCGTTATGCCTACATAACGTAACATGTTACAGGTACTACATGGGTTCACTGCACATTCATGTCAGTTGGGGGAAAAGTCGACCTGAACTGCGTCAAGCCTTGGCCAACCGGCACGCATTGTTGGCTTTGTTTATAACATGTCTGAATGCCTATGTTATAGTGATTTACTGATTTACTAGGTGAACAGCTTTTTTAAATTATAAAAAAGCAAATTATCTCAAATAATTTTTTAATTAATCAAATTATTGAGAAAAAATCATTTTTATTTGTCATTTGTAAACGAAAAGATGTTTTATATTCAACCCAATTTTTGTGACTTAAACTTTATCAAATAATCAATATCAGAATGTCGACATTTATGAATTTGTAAAAAAAATTATAAAAAAAAAACATAGTTTCATTCCTAACGAGTAATTTTTTATTAAAACACTAAAGTATTCCTTTGGAACAAAATGCGATTAAATTGAATGGTGCTACAGCTTCATGAAAATTAAAAGCTTTTACAATTTACTAGAAAACAGCCTGTCATAAATGAGGGATAGTTTTATGATGATTGTTCATAAAATGTCTGTTTTATTAGTTTTTATGATCAAAAAGTTATGAAAACCCTGACAACATACTCGTAATTTTAAAGCTCACATTTTCCCATTTCTTTATCAAAGTGAACAGTTAGTTTATAAAATAATAATAGGTCAATCTTTTTTATGTTTTTACAATGTAGTTTTAGAATGAAAAAAATAAAGTTAACAATAGCATATATTTTACATTATTCCGACATTATTATTCCATTCCAATTGTCTTACCAAATTGGTATTAGGTTTTTATGGTTGCTAAGTCACTTAAAATGTGTTTTTCTCAGTCTCTTGTTTGCACCTTATCTTCTTTCCTTATTATGATTTTTTCTACTACCCAGTGCGCTACTATCCCAAAGGTGAAGATGACTCATAACAAAAAGATTTAATTCCTCCCTTATTCATTTATCCAATCCAAACAAAAAATGCAACATTTTAATCTAAATAAAATGGGACCTTTTTGTGCGTCTTGCATGTTGTTTGTAATGCCACTGGTTTTCGTGGGGCTTGGAATTAAATATTTTACATGGACACCATTTTAAATTTGGTTATTGAAGTTTTAGTTTTAGTTTTAGTTTTTTTTTTTTTTTTTTTTTTTTTTTTTTTTTTTTTGAAATATGTAAAAAATAATAACCATAAGTACCCTTTTAGAAACATTAATTTTTATTGCACTGACATGTTTCGACTTTATGAATAAAATTGACTTTATGAAAAGTCATTTTCAAAGTGCTTTTTGTACTTGTATGAAGTTTTAGTATATTTTTGTACAAAAATAGATCTTAGTAAAATAGACGTAGTGCAAAAGCTCAACTCTCTGTGCCTCAAATCATTTAGGAGGAGCGAATGTTTTTTATAATTTTTTGAACACATATATGCGAGTAACTAATCACTTAGTCCAGGCTCTGAACAGGTTGAGCATGCACTAAAAGTCTAACGAAATTTGACTTTTGATTATTGTTGGAAACATTTAGTAGATGTAAAAAACCGATGTCCATTGGCCTATGTCATGTTATATATCATTTTAAAGGTCTTTGAACGTAGATTAAAATGCCACAAACCCGATCTCTAAAGGTCGAATATAACGCGAGTTATTGCGTTTTGGAATTTCGGTAAAATCCTATCATGCAAAATTTGACTGCCTGCCATTTCTGGCTCAGACGTTCATTTGAGGTCGAGTTGGCAACATGGTTTTCAACTCTATTTGAATTCTATCTATCTACTCTTTATAAAGATCCTGAAAATCAAGTTAAATATTTTATTTTAAGCCTTCATTTTCCGTCTTCAATTGCTGTCAGAAATATTATGATTACATTATGATTTTCAGCCTGATTGGGGACAACCCATGAAATCTTTTATGAAATATTTAATGTGAGCTTTAGGACCACGTTTAACAGAAAGCAATGCCACAAAGCCGACCTTAAATGAACGCTCGAATCAGAAATGGCAGGTAGTCAAACTTTGCATAAAAAGCATTTTGCCGAAATTTCAAAACGCAAGAACTCGCGTTATATTCGACCTTTGGAGATCGGGTTTGTGGCATTCGAATCTACATTCGAAGGCCTTTAAAATGATATGCAACATGACATAGGCCAATACAGTTTCCTCTACGACTTCCTCTAGAGGCCGTCCCCCGTGTTGTGCCCATTCTGGAAATGTGGCAACATCGGTTTTTTACATCTACTAAATGTCCTCAACAATAATCCAAAGTCAAATTTTGTTAGACTTTCGTGCATGCTCAACCTGTTCAGAGCCTGGACTAACTAGAGAAACATGTTCCTATCGTGAAATGTGTTTGTATTTGACCAAAACATTAATGATATAGCGATGTCCAGAGAGTTTCTTTTTTTTATTATTTATGTATTTTAAGTCGAACAACCGATGTAGAAATTATACCATTAAATAGAATAATTGTACGTACAAATTACAAAACAAGCATTCCCGTTCCATTACATACCAATTACAAATGTTCCCGTAAAAAATCATATTCAAAACGTGTTATTAAAACGCCTACGCACATGCAGTAAACAGTAGTTCTTATTTTAGTGTTTTATTTTTTTCTTATGAGCATGAGTTAATTGAATTGAAAAATAAAAACTATTATATTGTTAAATGCTATTAACATTGTAGTCTCAAGAGAAATCAAAGATGATGATGTGAAAAAAAACTAATGAAAAATAAGTACTCCAATAGAGAAGTACGCTTTCATAGAATCATTTCTGAGATTTCACCCCAGGGGAAATAATGGAAGTGCAGTCATTTCATTTTCCTTCTCTGCAGTTTCTTCCCCATTGCATTTTGACATACTCGTGTTCATTGTAATGTATCCTGTGAATTTGTTTTACTAAGTAACCGTTTTTCAAGGAATTTCGTTGTTTGACGTTTATTACTTTATAGCGAATTTACAGTACATTTAACAGTGATGTGATTAACACATTTGAGGTTTTACTTATTAAAAATAAAGAACAAACAATAAAACTTGTCGGAAGAAAACAAATTACTCATAAGTATGCACGTAGCAGCATATCTGCGTACTCACAGAATTTCCAATGATAATTCGGTATTATTGTTTTCCCATACAAATTTAAGGATTGAGGATGTAAGTTTGCAGTCATGTTAAACCCTGCCTAGTGAATGGACCAAATGTTTTCAAGTTACGTTAAAAAATAAGAAATTTGGACGATTTTCCGTAAGAATAATATGGTATTAGTTGTTTTAGCGAGTTTTCCTATAATTAAGATACTTTTTTATTTTTATTACCCTATGTTTAATCATATCATTAATGTTTTACTTGTTTTAACAAAAACTAACAATAATTAAATAAATAAAATAAAATGAAATACAGTAAATAAATAAATCAAAGCTACTATTCATATTTCAAACTGGAATATGTTGTCACATGTATATTAAGTGTGTATATTTTTATATGGCATATTCTTGAATTTTCTCTACAAAGACAAAAACATTACAGGAAAAAAGTTATTTTATGTTGACAGTCTCAAAATATTATTGTTAGTTATGTTAATTTAAAAAGCATGGCAGACTTTTTTATTACTAATTTGTAAGACAAAGTATTTCTCACATTAGAGAGGATCAGACACCAAGCCGTTTGGTGTGAACATGGACAATGTTTGCTACAATTTTCCATGTAAAGTTAATTAAATAATTGATGACTTCATATTTCATTTTTCAAAAATATTTTTAATTACTTTGTAGGAAAAAGTAATATAAAAATTTAATAAAATAAACCATTGCTGCATATTATTTGTTCCCTGTTGTAGTTTTTTTTATTGAGTTTTATTAAGAAAAAGAACCTTAGGTAGATAGATAAAAAAAAAAAAATAAATACAATACATACATCAGAACTATACAAAAAATGTTTTAAAATCTATAATAGAATTTGTACATCGTTAAAATAGTTATTTATGCAACAAGTGCGGAAAGTGCCGATTTGCTGCACTCGAGAGAAATGTTTATGCACGAGCCGCAGGCGAGTGCGGAATATTTTCTCTCGAGTGCAGTGAAAGCACTTTTCGCACGAGTTGCATATTAAATTTTTCCTACGACTGCCAAATATTTCTTATATAAGTATAAACGTTTAATATTCACGTTAAAATACCCACTATGTGAGGTCCCTGTCTCAAGATAGTGATATTAATGATATCCTGTCTTATGCACTTCCTACATTTAGTTAAAAATTTATTGGATTTTTCATGCAGAAGATTTAACGCCACTGTTTTAGCAAGATCGTCAGGGAATAAGTCACTTAAATCACTAAAGTCACTGTCATAGTTGATCATTGCGCACCTAACTTACGTGCCGGTAGCTCACCTGTAGCTGGTTTGTAGGTTATGTTTATGTTGATTCAATAGAAAACGACCACATGGACAACAATAGATCAGGTGTTTATATCCAGTGTTGCCAACTTAATTCCTGACTAACAAACCTTTCCTTGCTGGCTAATGCAAATTGTTTTGTGTTCGAATGTTTAAACACTGGAGTGCGCAAAGTAAATCTAGCGTGCGCAAAGTAAATCTAGCGTGCGCAAAGTAAATCTAGCGTGCGCAAAGTAAATTGACCTGTTAAAAGTAAAAGCAATCACCTGTTTTGCGACGAGTATCGAGTGCGTAAACAACTGTTTTCACGGACAGTCGTAGGAAAAGAATATTAATGCAGAAATATAGTTTTTCTTACAAACATTCCCACATTCATACTCCCGATTCCAGAGTATAAGGTTGATACCAATCTAAATAAATTACGTGTTCTGAAAAGGAATTGCGTCTTGTTTATGAAAACGACGACGCTCGAATCAATCTCTTGGCTCGGCCTCTCAGTGATTTGAATTTAAAAAAATTGTATCTTCATTTGTGGTTGTGGCCTATTCTGGCTATTTCACTCTTATAAATTTGTATTCTCTTAAATAATCCATAATTTTAGTTCATCTCCACGATTTTCCTTGCCAACGTTGTGATTCGTACCTGGACCGAGTCCGTACAGCTGGGGTGGGTATTTTTCTCCCTCCCTTCTAATGGGAAGATACAAAAAAGTGGAATCCCATATAGACTTAGGGAGAATCGTATTTTCAAATATTGGTAGGCCTATATTGATCCATGGATAACACATTGTGTAAAACTGCAATCTTATAATTACATAAATAATGATATTATTGCTTCCACGACGATGGGTTTGCAGGAAAATAACAGTTGCAACCAGAGAGATTGAACTTGAGCGGTAAATGATGTGGATACAATGCCGGAGCGGTGCGGAATCGAGGTCGTAAGTCAAGCTCAAACTTGGCATTTGTCAGAGCGGAGATCCAATCCTAGAAATTGTCTACAGTTTTATTGTTATAACCAGGATAACAGCAATTTGTAAACTTCTAACATATTACAAGAAATGTGAAATAACGAAATAAGGGTCAAGCCAGTTTGACACAAAATTGCGAATCAACATTACAATTGTAGTTACAAAATTCGTTTCAAACGTCTATAGTATATCTCTATACTGAACATATATTCTACTAATTTTTGTTTTTGCATGTCAAATAGTGTGGTCATGTCGTAAATTGTAGTAAATGTTGATATATACAATATTTATTACCCTAATATCCTATTAAAATTCAGAATACATGATAATTTCATAAAAAATATATTTGTGTACCGGGTGATTTGTAATTTAATTGTTTTTTACTAAACAGACTCCATTAAATTATACAACACCTTAATTATTTATTTAAGCTTACTGAAAAATTTATATTTTTTAATACATTTCATTGAGTTAAAAGTTTCGAGTTCGAGTTTTTGAGCACCATGGAAAGTCCATTGCCTTGAAAGCGGTCTTTGAGAAAACAATGAATACAAACGTATTCTTTGGAGATAATCCTACACTTCAGTCAGATAATTTGGTGCTGCGCCATCTTGCATGAAGTAAAGATTTAATTACCTGTACACACTACACTCTACACTCTACATGTACTTAGAACAAGTATTTATGCTGTCTCTGAGCAAATTACACCGAAATGCTGGTGCAAGCTTGGGAAAAAATTGACTACCGATGAGATATCTGCAGGGTAACCAACGGAAGCCACATAGAACATCGTTAGTTTAAGGTAAAAAAACCTTGAAGTGTTTACCTTTAAAACCACTCCAAAGCCAGTACCTTTTTTCAATAGATTTATATCGATTTCAAAGTTTTAAAGTCCTTTTTGAAACATTATGTGCAATAGTGTAAGAGAATTATTGACGAAGAAATAGAAATTTATTTATAAACTTATGGCTTTGATGGTTTATTATGGGGTAAATATTTATTAAAAAAATCTGTTACACTAAATTAGTTTGCGATTTATTGAGATTTTAGACACACACACATATATATATATATATATATATATATATATATATATATCCCTTCAGGATAAATATGTGTCTACATTCAGGGATTTAAAAGAACATATATATATATATATATATATATATATATATATATATATATATATATATATATATCCCTTCCAGAAATAATCTCTTCTGGAATATCTCTTCCAGAAAAAAAAGAGAATATTTACTAAGTCACGGAGTCACCTCTAGCGTTCTGACAAATGTTACATAATTTTCGCCCTCGAGACGCGACTGATTCTCTTTTCCCTGTCACTTGCCAAGGTACAGACTATCATCTTTATTTTACCCATATATTGTTAAATTTAATTTAATACAGCAGAAGTATTTTTTGTATTATAAAATAATACAAGCATCAATAAAAAAGTCTACAATTTTAAAAGATTAGGTGAATTTTGAAAATATAATACATTGTGAAGGATGTAGACACACCCGTCTAATAGTGTCACGTGCTTAATGCGAAAATTAACTATAAGGTAATTTATAAAGGAAAATGGATATTTTTTGCTTAAGAGGCAAAATCAATGTAAAATTACGTTAAATTTGTTGTTCTTCATTGCAGTTATTTTAGAATGCTTCCAATATTGTAGCCGACTTAAAAAGGTTGAATCCGCTATTTTTATGACATTTTTTATTTTAAATATAAGTAGCCTGCCATATTGGTACATTTCTTGAGCACAGTGTTAAACGTAATCATTAGGTTTATGCGAAAAGATCAAACTATTTTTAAAATACGCCCAATAAGTAAACCCCAATTATGATATACAAATAGGGGGGTTGTATTTAAAATCTTTTAATTGGCTTTTTGGGAAAAATGAAGAAAAATATATAATACATTCTGACAGGTAAATAACATTTCCATGTTAAATATACTAAAAAAAACTAAACCAAACTGCAATAACGAAAATAAATAACGAATTTTTAATTTATCAAATTCCTATTAGGGTCACTGAATAAATTAGTGGTCATAGTTACATTACTGAGTTGTGCATCGTCTTTACAAGATTTTTCCTATACTTATCTCTTTTGGTTATTTTTTTAAACATATTTATAGATGGTAAAGCTTTCCTCCCCAACGCTTCTGATATTTAGATTAAAATTCTTGATTGGTAACACCTAATTTGCCACTTTTAAAACACCAACTGTTAATATGTGTTAAAATTAGTAACTATATAGTTCACTAGCTTACGTATCCATGCTTTCAACGGAAGTTTGTCAGAAAAAGATTCCAGATAGTAATAATAGGGCGAGTTGTTCGCTTCACTCACTCACTCCAAGGATTGGCTGGCTCGATGAGCTTGTTTGAAACTATAAAAAAGGATTACTTTGTCAACATTTGTTCAATTTTTTTTAATTTCCCCGAGTTCTTCATTCGCTTGTGTAATTTTTGAACAATACCAACATAATTATTCTAAACTATGACACAGAAAGTGATTTATAACTCGTACTTCAGGTAAAGCATTTACTAACCAAATAAATCATACATCTCGTGAGTGGGAGCAAGAATAATTTTACTTCATAAAAGCACTAAGTGATATCCAACAGCCATCAACCTCTTTATTCCTGCTGGAATTACAATTAAAACAAATCATGACAAAAAATTAAATGACCATGAATAACATTATATAAATAATAGAAAACTTTAATCAAATGGTCTCATGATTAAATTTGTAATTTTAAATGTTTCAGGGGATAAATGACTGAGAGTCAGTAGCAATCTATGGAAACTAAAGGGACTTCTACCCTGAAAATGATATGTCTTCTCATTAAGGTGACCAATACAGAGATAATAGCTATGATTTATTTGTATAGATTATAAAAGATTAACCATGTACCGTTATGTTAGTTATAAGAAAATATATGTAATGTAGGTTAGTAGTGGGGAATGGGGGCTTTTGGCTCAGTTCAAGGTCACCTGAGGGATGACGTCATCGATGACGTCATCGAGGTCAATGACCTCATTGATGACGTCATCGATTGCATCATCGATGACGTCATCACCAATGACGTCACTTCCTTGACGTCACACCCATGACGTCACAAAAATGACGTGCTGATGACGTCATCACCCCTTACGTCACCAAGATGACGTCATCGATGTCACAAAGGTCAAGGTCACGCTGAAACCTAAAATTTTTTGGCACTTTTGCTGTTTCTCGCACTACGCTCCGAGTTTCAGTCACAGTTACCATGACCTTGACAACTTGGAGCGAAATTGCGATGAGAAACAGCAAAAGTGCTGAGGAAACTTGAAGTTTGCAACGTGACTCTGCCTAAACCGTCATGTGACACCGCTCGGGTGACCTTGAACTGACCCAGAAGCCCCCATTCGACCATTACTGCAACCGCGATGCGCACCCTAAGACAGACACCGAGCGACTGGCTGTTCGGCTCCGCGCACTCTAGGTATATGGGAAGTGGTGGGGGAATTGCGATGATCTTGGGAAACTTAAAAATGCCAAGTCAGGTAGCACTGTTTCGGTGCTACCTTAAATTTACATGTTAAAGTGTGATGACCTTGAGGTTGACTGTAAATTTGAGACTTAGGATTGTTTTTAAAGATGTATCTAAAGAATCTTCAGATTTGAGTCAACACTTAGAAAAATTTACTCTTAGTACAACTGTTTAATGTGTATTTACCAGAGTTTAAGTGTGGTGACCTTGAACTACCTGAAATTGTCAGGAATCGGAGTAGCAACCGCGATGTGCACCCTACGACAGACACCGAGCGACTGACTGTCCGGCCCCGTGCACTCTAGGTATATGGGAAGTGGTGGGGGAAACTGCGATGACCTCGGGAAACTTGAAAATGTCAAGCTAGGTAGCACCGTTTTGGTGCTACCTTAAATTTACATGTTAAAGTGGGATGACCTTGAGGTTGACTGTGAACCTGGGGCTTAGGATTGTGTTTAACAGCTTGACATTTTCGCCAGAGTTTAAGTGTGGTGACCTTGAACTGGTTAAAATCAAAACTGCACAGCAGACTGCACAACACGGATGTGCATCCTACGACAGCCGCCGAGCGACTGACCTCCGGGCCCTGCGTACTCTAGATATATGGGGAAGTGGTGGGGGAAATTTCAAGGTCATTCAAACGGAGTTTTAAAAAAGTCAAAGAGTAGAAAGACTACTCTTGTGAGTCTATAGCCATTTCATTGATAGTGAGTGCTTCGGTATGCCAAGTTGATCTGTATTGACACGCTCCTAAATAATGTTTGCAAAAACCTGCAAAATGATTGTTGCACAATTTGCAGCCAGTTAGCTGTTTTAGTTTGAATTCAATGCAACGTTCAGGGCAACAAGTGTACTTATGCCCTCTCATTTGGTACACATGGAATGTCTTCAACTTCGGTTTCGGCTTCTTCCAAGACTTGCACTTACACATGCACTGACCAAAAGCTTCACATGTTCTACAAGCCAAGCCATCCACCACATCAATGTCATTTGGCCATGAAAAACATTTCTGTTCGCAACAGTAGTTGAGTTGACTCTCCATGTTGCTGCGGTGAAGGTGCGCGATGAAATGATGCTAGAGTCAGTGAGAGTGTACCTTAAATAAACTCAGTGAAGGGGGAAAGGTCAAGGTCATTCAAACGGAGTTTTAAAAAAAATGACTAGTCGTCCTCCTCGTCCGTCGTACTTGGAGAGCTGTCAGACGAAGAGCCCCGCGCAGGTGCTCTCCAGATGAAATGTATATCTATTTGAAAGCGCAGGCCTGGATCTTGTACCATCAACTCCTTTAATCTATTACATACCAAATCCACTTTGTACACATTGTTAATAATCAACACCCAAGGCTTCGGCTGAACATAACGTGTAGTTGAGTCAGCCTCGCAGACAGTTACACCTTCCGGTGATATTGGAGTGTATAAATGTGTAAAATCTCGTTGCTGAGGGTGGCTTGAAGTTGAAGGTTCTGTGCCGACCCTGGTTGCATCAAAATTCAAATCCATTCTACATTCAAGAGGTCCAGGGTTCCCGTTGAATACATTGAGTAATTTTTGATACAAGACTTCCACTTCTGTCGCATCCTGTAAATGAACAGTCCACCGCAAGGGAAATGCTTCGTCCGTAGTGGAGTCAACTTGAGAAAGAGTTCCTTCCGCCATGGCAGCTAAGCAAGGAATGAGGTGAGCTGCAGTCAGTTGTAACATTATCGAAAAGTAGAGGGGGAAATTTCAAGGTCATTTAAATTGGGTTTTAAAAAGGAAGGAGTGGAGGGGGAAAGTTCAAGGTCATCCAAATGGAGTTTTAAAAAAGGAAAACCTAGAAAGTAACATTGAAACTTTCCAATTGATGGTGGTGAGCGTTTTCTTCTGCAACCTTGCCGACACATGTGACTATGCCATACAGTATGAAAAGTACAACCATGATAAGGCCGAACAACAAAAGATAGCCGTTTACTATCATGATATTTTCTGAGTGGATCTGCTTTCTTCTTATCGCCCTCTCTTGCATCCTCTTCTCTAACTCGTGTACGAAGTCACAGCATGCGTGAGGACATCTTTCATCTGTTGGTAGGTTAGCCATTGTTGATGTTGTAGGTTTGGCTGTTGAAGAAGGAATGAGGTATCTAATTATGTTGTCTCATGTATATCAACAGTGAAGTGGTGGGGGTAGCGAATCAGTGGAGGGGGAAGTTTCAAGGTCATTCAAATTGTGTTTTTAAAAAAACCCTATCTTGTTACTGAGCATATATGTCAGTAACAAGATAGGTGGCTTTGCTCTTTTTACTTCTTTAATATAATGAAGAAATAAACATATTCTACAATTGTAAGGACAAGGAAGACAACCGCTAGTCAGCTGAAGTAATCCAAGTTGTCTGGTTCGGTCTTCATTGACGCCGGTGAGGAAGCTGTCGTTGAAGAGGAATGTCCAGGCTCTTCCTTCGGCTGCCGAAGATTCCGTATATTGCAAGCGTAGACTTGCACGTTTATACGGTAGCCTCTTGCCACCATCAGCTGCAACTCCTTGTACAAGTCGTTCAGCTCCTGTTGCGTTTTGATCGTCACCTCCTCATAGCTGGCACAGCTTACGTTCAGAGACATACTGATGTTGTTAGGTTGGCTGCTGGAGTTGAAATGAAGACGAGGCACAGCACTTGGAGGTATATGAAAAAGTGGTGGGGGTGTTTTGCATTCAAGCAGGTTTGACTTGTAGCGTGGTGGTGGAGGTAACTGTGAAATGCAAAGGTCAAAGGTCAAGGTCACCTGCGAAGTTTAAAAAAAAAAATGCAACATATCAATATGTGACAAACTTCACATATTGATATGTTGCATTTTTCGTCTTTTGTATTCTTTTTTTGTCTTTTATGGTTTATTTATTTATAAAACATTACAATAACATATGTACAACAGTAAAACTTAAATCTAACACTGCTGCTTGTCGGCGATGTGGATGGTCAACTCGGTGGAATTGCTACCCGTGCAACCGTGGGAAACCAGGTAGAGACAGCCGGGTTGGATGGAGCGCAGATCCTCGTTCTGGAGGAGATGGACGAACCGTTTCGGCAGGTAGACTTGGAACTTGGGCTCATCCCCCGGAGTGAACGGTGCCTCGCTAAGACTGCAGCAGATGGCCTCTCCAACTGTAGTCTCCATCTTCTTCATGGCGTGGATAATGTAGTGCTTCTCGTCTTTAAGTTCGGAACACTTCTTGACGGGTAGTATGGTAGATTTGGAGTGAGCATTGAACTGCTCAACCAAAGTTTGCAGGAACTGGTGAGATGCCATGGTCAAGTTATAGATCGTCTTCTTCGTCTTCTTGCTGGGAGATGTTGTCGTCTCGGAATCTCGAGTAATACTCATGCCAGGTCCCGGTCTGCTCCTCACTTATATAACCCCCGCTACCCCCACCACTCCCCATTTCCCCACTTTGAAGGTAAGATGCGAGTTTATAGGCGTTTTTTAAAGCGCAATGTCTATCTTTTTCATGTTCTGGACTTTTAGTACAAATACAAACATTTTCCATCGTATACTTGTAGTTTTTATCCAAATCCACATCATTAACCGGAACATGAGTAAATCCTTCGATCCATCTTTTCTTTTCCAGCCCCTTTGTGTAAATATTGGTAAACTTGTCTGAAAAGTGATGCATAATGTGATACAAGTCCGTGTAACTTGTAAAACCATCATACCAATCGATATGATGGAAGTGTTTTGAAATCCATCTGTTGGTAGTAGCGGCTTTACTAGTTAAAGATGAATAAGAACATGGTGGTTTAAATAAAAACGAATAAGGAACACTTGTATTGATGTCGAAAAACACAAGTTCTTTTATGATAAATCTATCATCATTACCCCGAAACGCTTGGAACTCAATTATACCAGGTTTGGACTTTACTTGTTCTTCTTCCTTCTCCATTGCGAAGATCACTCGTCTGCTCATGACGAAGTCCAAAGGTCAACTGATTTCCACACCACGGTAGGTACGACTTTTATACCCGGCCGTACAGTTGTTGGCGCGTTGGTGTATATTTAACGTGGGCACCGTCCCCGGTAGGCCTAACCCCACAAAGTGTTTGATATTGTTTTAAAAATTAACCATTGCTGTGTAGTTAATTGTCATTTAGGTTTCCATCTTTACATTTTCCTTGTTTTCATTTTCATCACTAACACTTGATTCTTCTCCTCCTTCTTCTTCTTCCTCTTTTTCACGTTTTACTGATTTCTTATGTAGTTGAGCGTACTTTTCCAATTGTCTCCACATTTGTACTTCATGAGGAACCCTATTGAATATAGAAGTATCTACAGGTCCGTACAATATAGGTGCGTCCGGTTGTTTGTCCAAAGTGTCTTCCAGATAATCTTTAATAATTGAACTTGAAAACACCAGTTGTCTCAAGTATCTCGTTATTGGTTCAGTTGCACAAGTTAGAATAAAAAACTCTTCTCGATTAAGTTGAATCTTGTTATCATGTCTTGTTGTATCTCTAAACCGCAACTGATGATCACCACGATGTTTAACAATATCGATTTCCACATTTGAATCCAAAAGGCCTACTCTTGTCTTTCTTCCAAACATGTTACTACTTAAATAGCATTCTAGCAGATGCAAGTGTTTCATAAACGATTCCCAAGCAGTGTCCGTAAACAAAATCATTTTGGGTCCATGAGTTAAAATTACAGTAGGGGAATAATCTGTAGATTTCATAACACCGATTAAAACACTTTTGTCCAAACTGGAAGAGATTGGGTAAAATATTCGCAAGAATACCTCACTTAATATGTTAGGAGAAATATTATCTTCAATATCCCTTTTCCTCTTGTGTGCATTCTTTCTTCTTTTACCTTTTTCCTCAACATTATTACTGGCGTGGAGTTGTCCGCAAGCGTTGTGTTCATCTCCCTCCGGTTGACCTTGAAGATCTAAAAAGTCGGATATCTCCTTCTCAATATCTACTACATTTTCTTGTGTACCACTAGGAGAAACCATATTGAATAAGATGCTACCCATACAACAACAGGCAACAAACTGATGAGGAGCGAGCTGAACGCTCTGCTTTTATACTCGCGGAATGCATTGGAATGTAGGAAAACCGGTCTTTTACAATACATTTTTAACAATTCCAGTTAAAGGTGTGTATGTTACGATTTTATCATGTAGAATTAAACAGTATGCAGTTGTATTAGCCGATATAGGCGCGTTGAATTCCATTTCTATTTTTATATCTACACTTGATGTTTTTACCGATTCATTTTGTTTAGAACAATCGATTACAACTATAGGGTAACCATCTAAGTATTTTTCTGGTGATAGTAAAGGTGCATTCGTTTTACCATAATATGAACTTTGGAATCTTGCATACATATCGTACAATATGCTGTACTTTTTATTAGCGAATGACACATTTAAATTATCGTATGGAAAAAATTGTGAATTTAAATAAACTTTAATATTTTTCAAGTTGCAATGATCAAATTGGCCTGCATGTTTGGTGATGGTGTCTCTTCTGCCTGTTTGTAAACCAAATATAATATACCTGGCTCGTTCCACATAATTAGATGTTTTAACTGTCCAAGTGTGTCGATCCGTAGTTGGCAAGCTGGGATGTTCATGAAATTCCCAACTTCTAAAAGGAATTACAATATCACGATCAGCCTTTAACTTTCTTAATAGTAGCATTCTATGCTCGTCAGCTAATTTTACATGTGGAACTCTCCATACAATTTTGTCTAATGTTAATTTCCATTCTAAAGTTGCATCTGTTGTACCGTCTGGAGCTTTAATAATATCTTTATCGTTTGAAGATCTCAACAAAACTAATTCTTGTTTAACGTTTAATATTATTTTCCTATAATCTTCAGCAAAACCAAGCAACAAACGTAACGGAATATGAAAATCAAAATTTCCATTTGTATCTGGAGTGATTGTGTCTTTTGCAGGTAAAACCCATCCTGCAGGTTGTATTAAATTGGTTTCATTATGTGATATAGATGTTAATCCCTTTAAAGTTGTTGCAATACCTACTTTTTTAGTAGAATCAACTGTTACACCTGATATTTCATATCTAATTTCATCAAACAGGAAAGCCATGGGATTATTTATAAATGGAACTGTTGTACCAGTAGTAGTACCGTCCTTTTTAGTAACTTTTCCTTCAATATACAAGTAACTTTCACATGGTAGTGTGTAAATGTCTTGATTTTGTATGGGAATACGAATTTCATCGTTATTGTTTAATTTTGATGAAGTGTAAGGGTTGTGGGTGTGATATTCTTTTTCCCATAGGGTTTCGTCGAATGTTGGACCCTGAGCTATATCCAGTATATCCATTATCGGTTACTTTTAATCCAATTCTCTCTAAGAAACGAATGTTCTCGCGTGTTAACTCCTCCACAGCTGAAGAGCTACTAATGCGGATTCCCGTAGGTTGTTCGCTTTTAAATGTTAAACCCATGATTTTGTATTAAAGTGTTGATTTTAAATGTAATCTAACCGTAATAGGCTCTTCTCGGAAATCTATCAAGTTACCGTCTTGATCCAATACGTTCAACACGATGTCTGAAATGAAAGTGGTGTTCAAAGGTAGATATACCAGGTTTTGCGGCTTTTCAACAATTTTAAATCCAGGTGGTACACTGGGGTAAAAAGTATGTATTATATGAGTATTTGCTCCATCTCTGTAAGCTCCTTGTATAATGTTACAAGTTATGTCTAAACTATTGACTTTTAATATTGTTACAGTTTGTTTACCGGAATGTGTTTTATTTGGTTCTAAAATTGCTCCATCTTTGGGAAATCCTAATAAATCACCAATTGAGTTTGGCTTAGTGAAATCTATATAATATTTTGAAGTAAGCTCAGCTTTCATTGTATTATTATTCCCTTTTAGCGATATATTGTCTTTTCCCATTTTATTTTGCAAAAATTCATTAATATGATCAAT
The DNA here is from genome assembly GCA_030545055.2 of Neoaliturus tenellus. Lineage (NCBI taxonomy): Eukaryota > Metazoa > Arthropoda > Insecta > Hemiptera > Cicadellidae > Neoaliturus > Neoaliturus tenellus. The sequence goes on from CM061536.1 coordinate 3,450,168, forward strand.
TTCATAAGAACCTGTGGGTAAACTGCACTCTTCTAAGTTTGTTAACTTACCACTGGCATCTTTTCCTTTATAATAATGCAATAAGTTATTTTTACCTTCCGTAACATTGGGAATAGAGTTGTAAGTTGTAAAATCCAACAGTGCTGCCTCCCAAAATCTTCCTTTTTGCAAGCGTAACGCTGGAAAAAGGATACTTCGTAAAGTGGACGATTTTCCTGTTAATGATACCGTATAGGAAGACATCTCAATAATGACTGATACTTTTAGCTAGGAATTCCAAACATAAATGGCCGCATATTGAAGTATTATCAGGTTGTTCTCTTTTATAGTTGTAATATATGTTTTTAGCAGATTTAAAGTAATGTTCAAGTTCTTTAGGTGGTGGCAAATTTCCAAAACTATCAAAATAATATACATTACTATTTAGTTTCTTATAACACACCCAATGGGTGCCGGGCCCTTCAGTATTATCCAAATTTACGATTCCAGTCTCATTTTTCCATATTTTCTTTGGTAAACTGTCTTTCATAAATACTCCGCGGAAAAATGGTATTTTTAAACAGGAAATATATTTAAATAATTCAACATTAGTCAACGCTTTATGCGGTATAACCAATTGATTTATTTTATTTAATATGCACGATACGGTCTTAGGTATAGACCAGCCCCGTTTTTTACCATTGACCATATTGTCGGTTTTTTATTATTTTTCCTCAGAGAACGTCTTTTTAGTCTAATATTACCACCATGTTTCTTCATGGTTGATCCTTTTTTATTCCTACCCCTCCTTTTACCACCTCCTACCGCTGTTTTAGCCTTCATACCTGCTGTTACCGCTAAAGCTGCTGCTTTTTCCGCAATACTAGCGTCACTAGACTTTACTCGTTGCCAAGCTATATTTGCTAGCTTTTTATCAGCGATTGACCTATTTCTTGAATCGGTAAATGTGGAATATGCGATATCGTGTTCTTTACAAGCCTGATCTAACTTATTTATGCCTGGATCACCTCTTTCCAGTCGTTTTTGCAATTTAGTTCCTGGTCCGCAATACTGATAACCTCCCGGTATGTGAAATTCGTATGGTAAAGCGTCTATTGCTCTGTTTACGATAGATCCTACTGGAATACGATTTAAAGCTTTACTTAACAGAGAAACCGCTGTGGACGTGATACCGCCTCCTTTCCGTATAGTGTCTCGATATGGACTGGTGTAATGAAACGCCATGATTGTCTTTTATATTCGAAAAGCGTAACCCATGTGTTACCTCTATGACAGGTTGCACATAAATGATGTAATTTATGGTGTTATTTAATTAAATATCAAAAGTACCCCAATCTGATGATCTAAACTTTTGTGTGTTATGATTAAAAAAACATTTATAAAGAATTTCTTGTTTAATCCATGTACTTCTCATTTTTTCGTCAATAGGTTTATGTTGTCCTGCTGCAATATAATTATGCATATCAAATAATAAATTACCTATTACTTTAACAAGAAAATTAACAGTTACAGCGTTATCGGCATAATCAGGGTCTGCAACATTTGTTAATCGTTTGTTATCACAATTCCACCATTTTTTTCCAGTTGGCTCTAATTGTATTATCTGTTCATAAGTAACAGCATCACCAGGCTTTTCACCAATACCTAAATTTGTCAATAACTTTCCTTTACCATCCCAAACATAATTGTTTTCTTCAAGTAAAGTAAACTTTTTATTTCCTTGTACAAATACATCTCCTTGACGTGTTACTACTTGGTTTTGTTTCACAAAACCGGAGGTTTCTTGTTTTAAAGTTTCCTTCATTTGACCCACCGTTGCACCATCTGATGGTGCAAAACCATCTTTTACATTCGCTAAACAATTACCAAGACAGTCAATAACTCCTACATCACGTGTAATACAATGATCTTTGATGTATTTTAAATTTACAGCATCATTTTCATTTTTTGGATAACCTATATCGTTAATAACAAATTTATAAAAAGAAAACCCATCTTTTGTCTTTTCAGGTATTATAGAATGTAAATAGCGTCTATTTATGCTGTCTTTTTCATCTACAGGGTCTGCTACGTTGGATATACGCCGATTTTCAGCATTATACGTTTTTCCATTAAATTTTAACGTATTCTTTAATTCCGATGATAAATAACCTCTGTTTATTGCATCAGCGTTTTGATTTGGCTTACCAACGTTGGAAATTCTATGATTACCCGCGTTATATGTGTTTTTATCTAATTTCAGTGTTGGTACTATCTCTTTTTTTAATACTTTTAAATTTATTGCATCATTTTCATCTGTGGGATCATTAATGTTTTTTAACCGTTTATTACTAATATCATAATCTCCATCAGGTGTTTGTGGTAATCCAACACCTCTTTTTAAAGTATTAAAGTAATATAATCCATCCGATGAATACCGTCCGAACTTGTCAACACTCATGGTGCAACTGAATAACATTCTAGAGTGTAATCCATTTTTATAATATTAGTCCCGATTTCTAACCCATATCAGTTTTTATACAAATTCTTAGTCTTCATCAGTTACATTTGCATCATTCCCGGGACATTTAAAATATTTTAAATCTGCACTAATTAATGATCTGTCTGCTTCATTTCTAAATACATGATTTTTATGAATAAATTCCTCACCAGACAATTTTCTAAATCCGCTAAATGAATTTGGATCTGCAATTAATATATTTTGATAATCATTTACATCCATTAATTTAAATCTTTTGGTATTATAAATAAACTCTTGATTTGCACTATCATATTGTAATGTTTGTCCTACAGTTGCAGCATCCTTTGGATCTGTTCCTTGTGCCAAATTACCTATTTTCTTATTTTTCGCATTGAAAGTACTACCTTTTGGTTTGTCTAATATTAAAGATTGTTTTACTACAACACAATCGTAATCATCGATACCTGGAAATATGTCAATTATTCTTCTATTTGTACCCAACCAACTTCTATGATAATTGTTTGGATTAGTATGTAAAACTTGTGATAAAATCGGAACATCATGAGCATCTGTAGCTAAATGCGCATTTGATAATTTCATGTCTTTGCAATCCCAAACATTATTTTTTTGTTCAAGTAAAATAAACTTTTCATTTCCTTGTACAAACACATCACCCGACCGTGATACTACTTGATCCTGTTTTACAAATCCAGATGTTTCTTGCTTTAAAGTTTCCTTCATTTGACCCACTGTTGCACCATCTGATGGTGCCGAACCATCTTTAACATTCGCTAAACAATTACCTAGACAATCAATAACTCCTACATCACGTGTAATACAATGATCTTTTATATATTTTAAATTTACAGCATCATTTTCATTTTTCGAATAACCTATATCGTTAATAACAAATTTATAAAAAGAAAAACCATCTTTTGTCTTTTCAGGTATTAATGAATGTAAATAGCGTCTATTTACGCTGTCTTTTGCATCTTTAGGGTCATCTACGTTGGATATACGTTTATTTTCAGCAGTATACGTTTTTCCATTGAATTTTAACGTATTTTTTAATTCTGATGATAAATAACCTTTGTTTATTGCATCAGCGTTTTGATTTGGCTTACCAACATTGACAATTCTATGATTACCTGCGTCATATGTGTTTTTCTGTAGTCTTAATGTTGGTGATATCTTTTCTTTTAATACTTTTAAATTTATTGCATCGTTTTCATCTGTGGGATCTTTTATGTTTTTTAACCTTTTATTAGTTATATCATAATCCCAATCAGGTGTTTGTGGTAAACCAGCTCCTCTTTTTAAATTATTTGCGTAATATAACCCATCCGAGGAGTTACGTCCGAACTTGTCGACACTCATGGTGCAACTGAATAGTAATCTAGTGAGTAACGCATTTTTTATGAGATTACCCCACGGTTTCGGAGTTCATCCACTAAAGCCACCCATTCGTTTTCCAATCCAGTATGACCCGCTTCTTTAGCTTCATGTATTAGTTTCATTCTATCCACCAATTTATTGATATTATTGTAATAAATCACATTTGTGTTATATAGTTTCTTCATTAAACCTGTACCTGTAACAGATTTGTTTCTTTTTCTTGGTTCTGGAGCACTTATATCCAAAGTGGATGACACAAACCTTCGTTTTACAGGTTTTCTTGGCATTATCGGCATTGGTTGTCTTCTCGTTGTTGGTATTAACTTGGATACAAATACTCTATATTTTAAAGACCTAGATCTAAAAACTGGTTGGTCAGCTAAATATTTTCTCCTGTATGCATTGGTGTGTTCCAAAATCTGTTTATATGCTTCCATGTCTTCTTCTTTAACTAACAATTCTAAAGGCTTTTTTTCAAATAATAATTCAAATAATCCTCTTGTGCCCTTATATCTTTGATTACCAACAATAATATTATCATTTTCATCAATGTTTACCGGGCTATTACCAACCATTAAACCTTCTTCTGTTAATCTTACTCCATAACTATGGTAGTTTTTATTAGGATTTATTCCAGCTAACATTTTTATCATGTATTTCCTTCCTAAAGGTCCTTTGTTATGAATGTTTTCACCCAACAAGCTTATGTTTGACGGACCTTCCCTTGCTTCTTCTTCTTTTTCCTCTTCACTAGCAGTTGATACATCTTCATGTCCTCTTTTAGCTTTTACTTCATATAATTCTCTTATACCACTATAGTCTGGTGATTCTAGCTCTCTTTCAGGTTCTCCGCCGGTAAAACCACTATATGTAGAGGATTCCAAGTCTTCATCACTAAAATCTTCTGATTTTACATTTTCTCTTTCAAACTTTGTAATAGGTGCAATTGCATCTCCTTCCAAAACGGGTTTAGCAAATTTTTTGTTTAATTGTTTCAAGGGTTCAGTAATAGGTTTAAAAGTAGATTCAAGAAATTTCTCCCTTTCGCTAATACCTAATTTTAATGCTCTGTTTTTATCTCGAATAGAATCACTAAGTGATTTTATTTCCTTTATTAACTTTTCTTGGTTAACCATGTTTGTAGCAAGACGTGTTGTACAACAATGAATGTTTTACATCATGATCAGTGTATTAGTATAAATTTATCAAATCCTATCCTGTATCGACCATTGTTTAGCGGTTGTTCCTTCATAATTGTTAAAAACCCATATTTTTCAGCCCAAGCCTTTCCACACAACTCTTTAAATCGTTCAAATGGCATATCCGCACTTACATGGTCATAATATATGTGTTTTAGGTTGGTTTCATCCTGTTTAAATACAATTAACATGTTTGCATTGTCTCTAATGAGCTGTTTCGGTATTTTGCTGTAAGTTTGACCAATATAAATGCTATCTATGTTGTTATGTCGACCCATGGCGAAGTAATTTCTTATTGTATTTTGATTTTTACAAGATACGTCGTCAAATATGAATACTGAGAATGGTTTAGCCTCTTGCGGTTGCATGACACTCTCGCTCGCGTTGAATTTAAAATATTTAACTTCAGGCACATTATTGAGTATTTGTTCCAATAACTGATATTTTGGTTGTTGTAGTGACTTTGAAAATACATATAAATTATTGAAACGTAATCCTTTAGGGTTTGTAATCAAATTGAATACTACATTTGTTTTTTCACATTTGGAAGGACCGGTAACCAGACAACGCACCGTGTTTGGTAACAAAACACCGTGTTTCCCAGTATTGAATTGAGAACCATCCACTGTGAGTTCATCTATATTATTAATAGTAAAATTGTCTTTTTGCGGTATTATCTCCATCCTTTGTAATGGTTCAACCCAAAATGATGCTCTATCATTATATTAGATCCTTTTTAGGTATCCAAGAATCTTCCGTTTTATTAAATCCTAACCATCGTACTTTAACCTTATCCTTTTTTCGTTGCAACACCTTTTCAACTAAATATACATCACCTACTGTTGATTTTAACATTTCATGTCCATAAAACCCTCCTTCAAGCAATTGTCCTTTATTATCTTTTAAAATGTAAGTTTCTGGTACTGTAGGTTGCACCTTAAATACGGTAAATACCTCATTTGTCCAGTTCGGAAGATATCTTTTACTGAATACACCTTTGTATTTGCTTATTCGCACTTTATCGCCAACATTAAACCTTTTAGGCTTTAGTTTTTCAACTTTTGGTTTAGTATTCATTTTTATACGTTTTAATACAAGTTTTTCATTTTTATTAGTCACCTGGCTTGGTTTCATACCGATAGTTCTATGAAACTTGTTATTGTAATCGCTTATAAGTTTTGGTAACACATCAATCCATACGTGTGATCCTCTGTTGGAAAACATCTTATACATCGCACCTTTTAAAGTTCTGTTAAATCTTTCAATTATTGATGCTTTTACCTCTGAATTGGTTGAGTAATGGTTAATGTTGTGTTTTTTCATTAAATTTGCAAATTCCTTATTAAAATATTCTTTTCCATCATCAGTTTGTAAATGTTTTATAGTATGTTTGTCTCTTTGTATAGCTGTTTCCATTGCTTTTGTAACACTTTTACCGCTTTTATCTTTTAGTGGTAAAGCATCTGCCATTTTTGAAAAACAATTAATAATAGTCAATATGTATTTAAATCCTCTATTTTGTTTACTATAAGGAATCATTTCGATTAAATCCGCTTGATATAAATCATTTATTCCTTTTATCACTGTATTTCTTCGTGGAAACTTTCTTCTTGCAGGTTTATGAAGTTCGTTGACAATTTCTTGCTTCAAGTTCTTCATATTGCAGGTTTGAATGTTTCATGTATCATATGTATAATCACAATGAATGTTGTCTTGAATATTCACATCATTTATATAGGTCAAGGTCATCCAAACTTGTGTAAAAAAATGGGGAACACGGCGTTTGACTTGCCGTGTTCCCCATTTTTTTACGGAAGGAGAAAGGAATAAGGTCAAAGTTGTAGAAGGACGAAGAATAGGTTACTAGTTGATAGGGTTTAGAGAGTAGTGGCCGAAAGGAAGAGTATGGATTTTATCCGGCATAATATGCCTTTTATCATCTTGAGCTGATAGTGCTCTTTTAACTTCAGTGACACTGTAGACCTCATGTTTAAAGCTTCTGATAGTGTTGAACGTTGCAGACATTGTAGAATCTTCAAACAAGCAGGTCTTGTAATGGTCAAATGTCACATGTTTCTTTAAGTATGATGTTTTGACTCCTTTAGCTTTCTTCACTGTCGGTATGTCATTTTCCATATACATCTTGAAGGAATATAATTTGGACATCAGCGCAACTATTTCCTCCAATGGCATTCCATTTGCTTCATCTTTAAATTTTCCAATTACTTTTTTATTCTTTTCATTATAATTTGGATGGTTCTTTGGATAGTCAGAGAAGTCAAAGTCGTCTTTGTATGGGAAACTCCTTAGATCTTCATACATGTCCAAAGTCTTTAACCAGTAGATGAAGGCGTCGGTATCCATGTATGCAACTCCAATGTTGTCTCTTCCGTAGTGTTTAACCATTTTGTTGTAATGGAAATCATACATCAGAGTTTTACTTATATCCAAAATCGACATTCCAATGTATAACGGACGATCCATCACTATTGTTGTTTTCTTCATACTAACGGCGACTAGATCTTCGTTTATAATCATGGATGTTCCAAAATTTGGTTTTTGCACTAATTTTTCCAATTTCCTAGGATCACTTACTAATTTTACAATCTTGTGTTTTCTTTTGTTTTCTAAGGTCTTCCCAAAGATGGCGTTGTTCATCAATTTATAAAAGTCCTTTTCAAATGCTGATGTTGCTGCTGCTCTTCTTGTAGTGTTGGAATCAATATATGGTTTCAACCAACAAGACTGGGTGAATTCAATTGCTCTATGAATTCTTACTAAACGTAGACCCAATTCAAGAGCTTGTTGAACTACCCAGTAGTGAGCCACATACCGATCTTTATTCTCCAAGGTCATCATCAATTTTGGCCATCTTCCTGTTGGTGAAACTTCAGTCTTGGCTAAGAGAGGCAAGTCGTAGTGATGATCATGAAGGTGCTCTGGATATTCAAAATCACAGTCCAAAATATAGCCTTTTGAACCATTCTTTGGAATCTGTGAGATGTCACCGATGGTGGCTGGGTCGATCCATTTGAAGTCAGCGTAGGGAAGCGGATTTGACATTGCCCAACCATAAAGGTTGTTTGCGTCAAAGTAGCCAAGGTAGACCGATGGTTGTCTCTCGTCGAAGCCTGGGATGTACTTATTGTTAGCTTTCACATGACGTGTTACAGCTTGTGTCAAACCGCCTCGTACACCAGATTCTATCATGAGCACCATATCAATATCTGTTAGAAGTTCTAATCGACAGTTGGTTGACTTTAGCATAGCTTGCCATGCTAATCCTGGAGATGTGTACGAGTGTAGAGGGTCCAGTCCATAGGCGGAGAAGCAGGTGTTTCGAAATTCTTCCATCACATCGCACAGCAGAGTTACATCCAATTTTATGTAAAAGTCAGAATATTCCCCTAAGGTTTGAATGTTTAGTTGGTTCCAAACATTACAAGCATGATTGTAGTCTTCAACGGTGATTGCACTTTCATTTAACTTGCTATTGAAGGCTTCAATCGGTGGCAGACTGGTTTCTTCAAATTTTTCTACAGAAGTTATGTAATCATAGGGGAACACTCCTTTACGCATTACTAAGTCCAATTTATCTTCAGGTACAATTTTGCTGGTTTCTTTTAGGTCTTCTCTTCTTAGGTTCTCAGACAATTTACTCAAACTAGATGACATAAATCTATAAGAGTCTACAAAGCGAAGTTTAATTTTACCTACTGTTTTTGAGAAACTGATGTACTTCTCCAATGTTTCAGCTAATACTTCAATTTTTCCATCATCTCGTCCTAACTCTGGGATAATAAAGTGAGAGTCATAGCCGCTAAGATTGTGTAACACGACAGGGATAAAGTTTGGCAGTTTGTAATTTATATTGCATGAATTACAAGCAGCTCCTCTGTATAACCTTGTCAGGTGATCGTGATCTCTTACTTTTTGATTTTCTTCACTGAAGCTCTTCTTGCATAAATAACATCTTGTTGCCGAATTGCATTCTTCTTGTTGATTTTGGTTCAAAGGTTCCATAGGTACAACATTACCGTATAAGCGTTGCGCCTTTTCAGCAATGTCGTACAACTGGTCTACAAAATACTTAGCGGCTTCTTCACCACGGTAGAGTATTGGAGTGGATGTTAAGCCATAGTCTTGCAATTGTTCTTCAGGTAAAGTAGATTTCACCAATAAGCAAAAACTGTTAGGTTGATGCAATTGATATTTGGTTCTTCTAGTTACTTCACCATCCGGAAGTTCCTGTGGCACTAACGTGGATTCAAAGTCAGCGTAGATAACTAGTGGAATCCGGTATTGGTGAACTGTTTTATTGAACTGGACAAATGCTCTAGATGGTGGTGGCAGACTAATCTTCACTTCATAGTTGTCATTACAAAGACGTTGGTGTTCTGACAACCACTCTGATCCTCCACGTCTCAAGTCTTTATTTGTGAAACAAATCATCTCTTACACACTGTTACTCTAATTTTCTTTTTAGTCACTTGTCGTCCAACCAAAGTTTCAAAGTTCTTGATGTAAACATAATGTGATATTTCACCTTTGGTCAATAGCAGCAAATCTGTATGATTTTGACGTTCAGTCTTTGTAACTCGTAACGGGTATACGTTATTTGATTCGTCTAAACCAAACACATTAACTGAAACTCCTGGGTTTTTTCTTTCAAATTTAGCAACATCATTAAGACTAACAAGATATGACATACCTTGGAAGTTATAGTGGTGTTGAACAGCTTCGTATGCTATGCTAGGTCTAATGGCATTATGTCCCACATATTTTGCTAACATTGCATACCGGAAACATTCATTATCCTCATTTTTCACATTGATACATGATCTTGTATCTCGGATCACCTTTGGTAGAGGGATAAAGCTGCTTCCTCTCATACCATATCCATGCTTGTGAACCCTCACATCCATACCTTCAATTGATGATAGCGTCCAGCCGGATCCTCTTCCTTCATGTTCTTGAAGTTTCACTAGCAGTTCAACCAAACATTCTTCTAAAATTTCGTTGATATCAGATGTGGTTGTAAGGGTTCGGTTTTTAGCAATGAATGCTCTCGGTGAATTTTCGCCATCGGTATTAGTAAACATAGCCTCCAACACCAATCCAAATTTAATAAAGTTCAATCTTGCCAATTCTTCCGTCAATGTTTTTACAACTAGTTTTTTAGCTTGAATTATAAAATTTTCCAATTCTAATTGCACGTTATTAATTTTGAAATGAATTACAACTGGTCCTGGCAAGGCTGTAGTACGCAGTTGTCTTATATCTTCCATATCCTCTTCTTGGGTACGCAGTTGTCTTACATCTTCCACTTCTTCTTCCGTATCTTCTTCTTCCATTTTCTCTTCTTGAATAAATCCTCCAGCTGTAGATGGTCCAGCTCCGGCAAATTGAATAACACTTGGTCTTCTTCTTTGCATTAACTGTAAATAGCTAGCCCAGTCCTTCTGCTTATGGGGTTTTTCCAAAAACCGATCAATCGCATCCAAGTCTTCTTCACTTACTACAATCTCTTCTTTTCTGTCCTCTTCACGATGCAATTCTCGGTGTAACTGTAGATAGCTATCACAGTCGTCCATCTGCTTCTGGCAGTTTTCCAATAACCGATCAAACGCATCCAAGTCTTCTTCACTTACAACAATCTCTTCTTTTATGTTCTCTTCATGATGCAATTCTCGGTGTAAAACAAAGATATCTTCATCTTGGAAAAACTCACCACAAATATCGCAAAGAGCCATTTTTTTTTACAGTTTGGCTTTGAGTGTGCACTCGGTGAATGTCCACGCAATAATGAGCAGCGCGCTCAACCGGGTCCCTTTATACCCGAGGTTGAAGGGTGGGGGAAGGTGACGTCATATACATCCAGTTTATCAATCATGTAGTAGATTTGGCTTTTAAACACCCATTTTCAATTTATTCTTCAACAGGTTTGATAAACCAATGATCTTTGGTCTAAATCCACTACTTTGTACAAATTTTTTTTGTTTGGACACTTCTCGTCCGGAGCAAAAAACTTTTTGGTCAAGGTCAAAATTTTTTCTCAAAAAAAGTTCGGGGGGGGGTCATTACTGTATTTAGGTCAAGGTCACGAAAAAACTTTAAAAAAATTAAGCCCCACACCCCCCTTTGGGGGTGTGAGGCACTTGGGTTGTCATCGCTGTAGCCTCCGAAGAGACCCAACTATGACAACAAGGCAACATCCAATGTCGTGTACCCTTCGCCACGCAAGACTTGTAAACATTTACTGCATTGTCTTTTCAGTAGCTAACAAAGATTCATTTACATAATTTTGTGTTTCCAGAAGGAAACAAACTGAGGACACCCTAGTGGCTTACGTCCTCGTCCGAGTGCAGAGGCCGCCGCAACCTTTTGCATGCCAGCGTACAAACGGACATGCTCCCAAATGCCATCCGCAACCTTTTGCATGCCTGGCAGGAGCCTACCGATAATTAAAATAGGCTTTACACGGGGGCCTACTCCCGTAACCTATCTTTAATATTTTTAATTTACAATGCATTGAATTTTTACAAGTCTTTGTGGGTCAAGGCCACACGGACATTAAAAATTTCGGCCCCCGTACATCCATGGCGAACCACGAATGTTCGGGGGCCTTGGGGACTAAAAACACAAATATCTAACAAAGATTCATTTACATAATTTTGAGTTTCCAGAAGGGAAACATACTGAGGACACCCTAATGGCTTACGTCCTCGGTCCGAGTGCAGAGGCCGCCACAACCTTTTGCTTGCCAGCTTACAAACGGACATGCTCCCCAAATGCCATCCGCAACCTTTTGCATGCCTGGCAAGGAGCCTACCAATTATTAAAAGTGGCTTTACACGGGGGCCTACTCCCGTTCCCTGACTTTACAATTTACTTTGAGCATTGAAAAAGCTCAAGGGGGGATTGCTAAAACAAGCGTATACACTTTAGAAACATATAACACACTTACAACACACAATTGAGCTCAACGTAGTCAATGCTGGAACAAGCACATACACATTAAACACATATAACAAACAAGACACAAAGGATAAAAGACACAGGAGACATAGGGTACAAGTAAAACACTCTCATATAAAACAATTCGCAATACCCAAACGCAAGCGCAATATCTTACAACTAATACAAGTCTTAAAGTTAGAGTAGACTTCGCTAAACACTGAAGGCGCCATTCAATGTTTAGTGATGCCTATGGCGGTCCGTCCCGATCGTTCACGTTCAACGCGCGGGAGCGGACTGCGAGCCGGCTCTGGCCGGACCCCCTTATATCCCCACCGGGGCTGCCACGCCCAGGATATCAGGGGTGGGGGAGGGGGTGGGGGAGGGGGTGGGGGTGGGGGTGGGGGGGGGGTTCGCACTTTTTGTCGGGGGGGTGGGGGGGGGGGGTTCGCACTTTTTGTCGGGGGGGGGGGGGGTTTCGCACTTTTTGTCGGGGGGGGGGGGTTCGCACTTTTTGCTGGGGGGGGGGGGTTCGCACTTTTTGTCGGGGGGGGGGGGTTCGCACTTTTTGTCGGGGGGGGGGGGTTCGCACTTTTTGTCGGGGGGGGGGGGTCGCACTTTTTGTCGGGGGGGGGGGGTTCGCACTTTTTGTCGGGGGGGGGGGTTGACTAAGTTAAGTGGGTCAAGGTCACCCACAACACTTGTATTCTAAGTGTTGGCTATACCCCCACCACAACTGGGTCCCTAGGCTGCACAACACCGCTTCGCCAGTATGTCTCCGGCTTCCATGCGGTGCGTCTCGCTGTTCTCTAGCTCTCTATATGTAAGTAATTTTACAAGTTCTGAATGTAGGTCACTACACTTTGACTCTGGGACAATATCGACTTGTAGTGTTTCAGTGTTTTGACTCAAGGTCATCACACTTTAACTCTAGCACATCGGTTATCATACCAGAGGTGCTCAATAACCTAACTTGTAATGTTTAGGGTGGCGTTTGCACGCCACGTGGTATCGCCATGAGTGTCCAGTCCAAGTTTTAAGTTAAATTAATTTTACTGTAATCTTTTCCATTTCTGCTTCGTTTTGCCAAAGTATAAGGTGTCGCTTAATAAAGTGGTATTTCTCTAAAGTTATAGGAGATTGCAAGGATACAATTAGTTTATTTAGGAGACTCTTCATCTTGGAGTTTAACACAATTTCCACTTTGACTTTGCTTCCTCAGCTCTCACAGCCTAAGCTGTACAGAAATGTTTCTTCTAGTGCCAACTCGGGCCAAGAGAACAGTGTGTTGACTGTAGGACAGCTCATGGTGAAGTGATGCGAAACTCCAGCGTACCACCTCACCTTCCCCCGCCACTGTGACCTTCCCCCACTCCTGCTGTTTCCCCCACCTCTTTTCCCTTGACTCATGCGCTACAAGCAGTCTCTCAGTATTGTGCGGACTTTTGTGAGGGGAAGCCATGTCGCGGGACGCTTTAGGTAAGAAACTTAGCCGTGTTAAGGCTTTATTAGTTGCTCACTGTCCACCACTCAAAGTTAAGAGAGTTTCGACTTTAGCTAAGTGGCGCAAACTGTTGCGCGGACACCCTAAGTTTTATACAAAACAGACTAGTGTTAGTTTTACTGATGAGGATTTGTTTAAAATATTGGATGAAATGACTTTTCCTTGCAAAATTCAGTTGGTTACTCCCATTCTTGACAGTTTAGAGTCTTAGTCTCTTGAGCCAATATACCTAGAGTGCACGGGGCCGGACAGTCAGTCGCTCGGTGTCTGTCGTAGGGTGCACATCGCGGTTGCTACTCCGATTCCTGACAATTTCAGGTAGTTCAAGGTCACCACACTTAAACTCTGGTAAATACACATTAAACAGTTGTACTAAGAGTAAATTTTTCTAAGTGTTGACTCAAATCTGAAGATTCTTTAGATACATCTTTAAAAACAATCCTAAGTCTCAAATTTACAGTCAACCTCAAGGTCATCACACTTTAACATGTAAATTTAAGGTAGCACCGAAACAGTGCTACCTGACTTGGCATTTTTAAGTTTCCCAAGATCATCGCAATTCCCCCACCACTTCCCATATACCTAAAGTGCGCGGAGCCGAACAGCCAGTCGCTCGGTGTCTGTCTTAGGGTGCGCATCGCGGTTGCAGTAATGGTCGAATGGGGGCTTCTGGGTCAGTTCAAGGTCACCCGAGCGGTGTCACATGACGGTTTAGGCAGAGTCACGTTGCAAACTTCAAGTTTCCTCAGCACTTTTGCTGTTTCTCATCGCAATTTCGCTCCAAGTTGTCAAGGTCATGGTAACTGTGACTGAAACTCGGAGCGTAGTGCGAGAAACAGCAAAAGTGCCAAAAAATTTTAGGTTTCAGCGTGACCTTGACCTTTGTGACATCGATGACGTCATCTTGGTGACGTAAGGGGTGATGACGTCATCAGCACGTCATTTTTGTGACGTCATGGGTGTGACGTCAAGGAAGTGACGTCATTGGTGATGACGTCATCGATGATGCAATCGATGACGTCATCAATGAGGTCATTGACCTCGATGACGTCATCGATGACGTCATCCCTCAGGTGACCTTGAACTGAGCCAAAAGCCCCCATTCCCCACTACTTAGGTTCTTACTTTTGGTTTGTAGCAAATGAATTTCATTTTGTGAGGTTGGTAGTCCGTTAAATATTATTTGGGTTGAATTTTAAACAAACCGTTTTCTCGCATTCATGTACGGGGTGGCACTGAGTTTATTAAATGCTAATGATAATGTAAGTATCAGATGCTGATTATTTAATTATTCATCATATGTAAAGCCAGTTGAATAGTGTAATATCAATAATCTTTAATGTAGCGAACTTTGCAAATATCAAATAATCAAATCCTAAATGACACTTAATTATTTACCTTTGATAACATTTTGTTTGAACACCGTTTCATCAATTTCTCTTGAAGTAAATATTGTGTGCAAATTCATAATTAATTTGACTTATACGTAATTTATCTTTCAACTGTTATTATTTAAGTCTGATTGTTTTCAGACGAGTTCCTGTAAATATGTTCCTGTAAATATTGCAATTAGCGCTGTGCCACAACCCCTGTGCGATACAAGTAAGATCGTTCTGATAATAAGTAATTTAGAATGGTTGTATAGTTAACTATTGAAAGATCTCTACTACTAATATTGAAAGTACTGTAATAAATTAACTGATTGCCAAAACCTGCCAAGCTTCATTTATTATTGCCAACCACATCGACCATACCTGGTTAAATTTAGAAACTGCTGTAATAAAAGTTAGATTCTATATTCGTGCATCTAATTGAAGATAAATGGGTGTACAACCAATAACAATAACCTTTATTTTACCAGAACTTTATATGCTAAACAATGTAAATTACTTTGCCGTAAACTAATGAAAAATTAAATTAACAAATTCACGATAAAATTATAATGTTAGTAAAATTTTGAATCTATTATATAAATAATCTGCCGATTAACAATTTAAGTGAAATTTTAATAATTTTAAATGTTTGTTGTGTTAATGTATACAGAGTGTTCGGAAAACACGTTTCAATAACGAAGATTATTGTAAGCATTATAACGTCCTTACGAAAGCGTTTTAGGACATATGTTTACAGGAAGAATTTTGTTTATGTAAATGTGTCGCACAATCTTCTGCATTATTTGAACGTTTTTATTTAGTTACATGCGAACTATTATGACACCATAAAACTTTACATTACACATGTTTTTCGCTTCCATATATTCTCTACCACACAGAGTCCATAGAAAGGATGAGGCCGTTATTTTCAGATAAGACTTCATTTGCATTGTTGACGCTATCGGTTTGAAACACGCTCAACACTAATTTCGCCCACCGAATCATTGTGGATTATGGCTTTTGCTTCCTTTAACATTATCTGCACGGTTTATAATGCAATAGGCCTATTTGTCCCTATTTTATTAAAGTTTTAATTAATAAAATACAACTTCCCTATAAAAAATAAAACTTCCTTATAAAAAAATAAAAATCTCTTCTACAAATTCGTTTTAAAACAATGCGAATTTTTTATGAAACACTTACCCGGCATGCTTCGCAGCAAACGAGCTGGTCTTAAAAAAAAGAGCGCAAGTGACCGGAGCGAAAGAGTTTTATCTGAGGAAAAGTGACTCTTCATAATTTTCCCGAGCATAACCTTAGTCCCTCTTGTACTGATATTTGAAATAATCATATGTTAGAATAATAAACGGTATCAGATAACTGACACATACTTTCTCCCAAGAATATGAAAAGGTGTTAAAAGCCTCAAAACATGAATGTTTTGATGGCTCAGTGTCGGATAGCCACCAGGTGAGTTTTTGCATCCAAAAATTTGAGTTTTTTAAAACACATTTTGCTCTATAACTTTTGAACGTGAATTTTCCCGGAGATGCGGATGGTGTCATTTTATTCAGCATTTTAATCTTAATAAACCACAAAATTTTAATCAAAATCGTAAGAGCCGTTTTTGAGAAATTTTGATTTTTCACGTTTTTGGGGGGTTTTGCGGGGTAAACTAACGTTAAAAATCAAAAATTAAAAAAAATGAAAAAAAAAAACGCCTGGAATTATTGTGGGTTTGAACCTACATACCAAGTTTCACCAAAATCGGACCATTTGGGAATTCTCTAGCTCTGTTTACATCCAGACACACAGACACACACACACACACACACACACACACACACACACACACACACACACACACACACACACACACAGACAGACATCACTCTGAAACCCCCTTTTTGGACTCGGAGGGCACCAAAACGGATTAATTTACCAACGACTCAAATTTTAAAATGTAAACGAAATCAATACTTTCTTAATATATACATTTATAGGGGGATAGGGAGCTCCAAAATGGATATATACATCATCAAACTAATGCGAAAATTTTTACGAAAACAATACTTTCTCCATATACTATGGTATAGGGGGAGAAAGTAAAGAATGTTGCTTCCTTCCATAGGAATAACATGGTAACTATGAGGACGTCTAGGCCGTAGCCCTTTGTAAATATTAATATGAAAATAGTCAGACTTTCTCATTTTAAGCCTAAAGAGTATACAAAATGTCAGCAATCTAGCTAGATCAGGAAGTTGTAGAATTAGTGATGAATGAGTGAGTCAGTGAGTGAGGGCTTTCCCTTTTATATGTTTAGATAGTCATAAAGATTATTTTATAACGTGTTATTTTTAAGGAAAATGGTGATTTTGAATAGTTATCACTGTGTCTTTCAGCACATAATATAGGCGTTGAAAATACGGTAATGGCTTAGCATTTCCCTAATTCACTCATGCTTGATAACCCATGCATGATAATTGCTCCCATGCTCTGATAACTAGATTTTCTTTGATACCTATGTATTAAACAATTTTGAAGGCGTTGGAAAGTTTTACATCTTGCTATGTAAACTTATTGTAACAATTGTAAATAGATGCTTCTATGAATATAAACTTTATCATTATTTCTCATATATTCAACTTTAAGGTGATCCAACTTTTTTGATTATATTTTATACCTGAAGCCGTGTGATTTAAAGCTTTTGACCACTCTTCAACTCAATTTGGAAACGGCCAATGAGAAATTTCTAAAACCAATCTTATGCATAAGGTTAAAGTACGCTGGTTATTGGTATACAATGCCGAAAAAACAATTTTAAATTCTGCACGTTTAAAGCCTTAAATAAAATTATTTAAATAGGCAATTTGTTATAGATTAAATTTAAGCTTTAATGACAATCTAACTCAACACGTTTCCGTTATTATTTCTTAAATGTAAAAAGTATTATTATTTTTTATGGCTTTTTCAAATGCATAAATGCGTCTTGCGTAGATCTGTGATTATTTAAATAAAAAAGGCCGGCATCATGGAATAACCACGGAGATGATTCTTTTGCTCTAGAGAAATCTAACAGCCCCTTCCCTAGTCTCCAGCGTCTATAGAGACACCGACACCGCTCCACAAACAAGAATAAGCGGTTAAAAGGCTTTTGTGGCGCATACAAGAATTTGAATTTCAAAGAGAGTTACTGAAATTATTAAAGTGTTTATTGCTAAAAACTTAATAATTTTTTTGCATTTGGGATTTTTTCCATACCACCGAGAAAGTTAGGAATGTTATGGTAAATGTAATAGTTTGTCAAATCGATTGATCCTTACGGATGAGGTTTTCATCCAGAAACTTTATTTATGCCAGTCTTTATTTTATGCCTCAAGATTTGAAGGCAGCAACATGCATTTCCTGTCTTCCTCTCTTTTCAGTTCATTTAATTATCTAATTTTTTGTTAAGTTTTAATCGTGTAGTGTTTAAAATAACTTAAATTTAAAGTAAAAAGTCTATAAGTTTAATTTAATAATTTTCAAAATTGGAATTCGGTAAGATATCTCTAGTGTAAGTCAGTTGAAAATTGAATTTTTAAGATTATAGTGAACTAAAATTTTGTGGCCATGGGGAATTATGTCTGGCCGGCATCTTTACCTTACCTTACCTTACCATCTGGCGCTACAGCCTTGGGTTGGCTTTGGCCTCCAAAACAATCCTCCTCCAATGTTGTCTGTCTATGGCTCTGTTCTTTCAATTGCAGACCCCCATTCTTCTTAAAACCTCCTCCACTCCATCTATCCATCTCAACCGTGGCCGACCCCGTCTTCTTGCACTAGGGGTCCTGCCGTTCATTATCCGAATGAGCTATTCGGTCTTCAGGTATTCTAGTAAGGTGTCCAAGCCATCTGATTCTCTGGGCTTTGATGAACCTTATAATGTCTTCTCCTCCATTGTGGTTTTCAATTTCATTATTTTGCCTTATTCTAAAGGTTCCATCTACCTCTCTCATGGGCCCAAATATTCTTCTAAGAATTCTTCTTTGAAAGCGCCTCAGGGAATCCGTGTCTTCAACTGACAACGTCCAACATTTGGAGCCGTAGGTGACTACAGGTCTAACCAATGTTTTGTATACTTTTAACTTTGCTGCCCTTTTAATAAGCCTGCTTTTAAAAATCTTTATATTAGCAAAATATGCTCTGTTGCCTTCTTGTATCCTTTCTCTGATGCAAGGCTTCATTGCATTGTCAGCTGTTACTAATGTCAAGGTACTTGTTCAAGGTAAGTTGTTTAAGGTAAGGTTGTCAAGGTGAGTTCAAGGTACTTGAACTCGTGGACACCTTCAAATTTGAATGCTTCAACTTATAAAGCTCTTACTCTCCTTCTCGCCTCAGCAGTTGACATGCACATATATTTTGTTTTGCCTTCATTCACGACCAGACCTATTTGGTCAGCCCTCTCAACCAAATCTGTAAACACCTCTTTAAGCTTTCTCTCTGACCTGTCCACAATCACTAAATCATCAGCATATGCTAGTATTTGACTCAATCTGTTCAAATATGTGCCGCCCTGATAAATAATATCCTCTCTGATAACCCAATGCAGTGGGCCAGCATCTTTAAATTACTTAATTACTTAACATAATATTTTTCAAATTAGAATTAGTTTAGAGTACGAATATTCCTTGTAAATAATATTTGCAGGATAAGCTTATTGTTTAGCTAAGAAATGTTTACACCACCTCTGTCATTCATAAAGCTTTAAACGTAATTAAAAGTTTGGATCAAAATTTTTCCTTGTTTTGTTTATGTCAAACCCTGAAGTCACCACCTTGTCATCTCCATCAGAGAAACTTGTTAATTTTTAGGCATTGTCTTAAACACTTTCAATAAATTAATTTCAGATTATAGTGATAGTGATACAGAATCATCAATTACCGTTAATAAATTGAAAAGAGTTGCTTCAAACAGTCTTTAGAAATCCACATATTACAAATATAAGTTCACCTTGTTATTTTATACTTCCCAATCTAAAACTAAAAACATAGTCACAAAAATATTGCTATACTTTCACATTGGTAAATACTCTTAATTATTTAATAGCCAAGTAATAACAGCGCCAAAACACGATTACTTGTAATAAATTTTTAATTAAAACGGAAATGAAGAAACCCCATCTATGAATGCTGACATCATCCATATAAACCAAGCCATGAAAATCCACGTGGATTGTACCGTAATCGGATATGGACTCGATTATATCCGGAATGGAGAGGCCGGAATGATGACGTCATCTCGTGATGGCCCCTCATATCCGAGACGTCATAAAACGCTGAATCACTCTCATATACGACGCTGAATCTGCTGTACTTGATCTTGCTGTGTGCTTTTGATGGCTGGGTCCAATATTGGTGGTGTATTCCAATTACTTATTCGGGTTGAAATTATTTGTCATTTGGCATATTTTTTTTAGGCTTACATTTTAGGAACACAAATTATTGTTGACGGTAAAAATTGCCATTTTACACTTTTATGGAACAAACCACCGAGACCAATGGAAATATGTAACCTACGTTAAGCGTAGGTCGATAAGAACATCCACAAAAGAAACAGTTCCATAAAACTAGACTTGTCTATGAAAATAATTAATAATTCGAAATTAGGAACGAATGTAATGATGGATTAAATTACATATATAAAATGTCAAAAATAATAAAATGCAAAAAATCTGATATATTAGTCCTTTTAAGGTCAGGTTCGTGAAATAATCTGGAAAGAGTTAAAACCCCTTTAAGATAGTGTAAAATATAACATAGACCAATGACGAGTTCTCTAAGACTTCCTTTGTAGGAATTTCTAAAATAACTGTGGTATGAAATACGTGGATTTATTCAAAATTGTAGCCAACAATGGCAACTATGGTACATGGGCTAATCTAGAAGCATCTTGTGATAAAAGTTGTGGGAGAAAATTCACTCTCCACCAAAGATCTATGATATTGGAAATTAAAATGGGAAAGTGTTATTTTTACTAGAATACAAAAACTAAAAAAAAAAAAAAACATTTGTACGGGAATAAACCAAAATTGAGCTTTTATACACAAAAACAATTAATTTGATTAATCAATAGTAAGTACAAAATAAAACAATAAATCAACAAGTAAATCAAAATGTTCATAAATATTGATTTCACGATGAAAAGTTGAGCTATATCGTAAGAAAATGAAATATATAAAATAAAATAAAACGCAAACAAATGAAGAAAGGGTTGGATAGCTTTTCCTCAGGAATTGATACAAATGTTGCAATTTTTGGCTCTGTAATCAGTGAAATGAATCTTGAAGTAAGACATATATAACACTGTCGGTACTTCCATCCATGTCGGTCCGTTGTATGCTGGTTACATTCAGAGAATTTGTCTAAAAAAATAGAATGGTTGTACTTTTAAAATAGTTGAAATAAGTGTTTGATTTTAATCTACAATATTAAGAAAAACTAACATAACATAACATAACGTCTTCAATGTGAAAGATAAATTATTTTAATTGTTATACCATATAAGGAGAGGGGCAATAAAACTATTTTATATTTTATGTGTCTATTTTGAAACAATAAGAACAAATAACTATTTTTGGTTTGACATAGTTTATATTAATTAAAATAAAGAAATGAATTAATGTAGTGTCTCATACAAATTAGTAATGAGGTTTTGTTCCTAATTTAGTAGGAACAATTTATAAATAAAATATATTTATATACAACAGAAAATGTATTGTATGAATGTAAAATGTATTTTTATATTTTCATTGTATTGATGTGAAAATGAAATATAATTAAATAATTAAATTAAATAGCTTGATCTTTATTAAATAAAATACATCATCCAAGATACTGCAATGGTAAAAATAAACTATAAACCCTGAAACAAATACTTTGCCCCCGGAAAAAGGAATTTGACATTGCGACGTCGCAGAATCGCCTTTAGCGTTCTGACAAATGCTACATAATTTTCGCACTCAAGAAGATAAAATCTCTTTTCCCTGCCATTTATTTGGGAAGAAACCAGTATTGGAATATATCATTCTTTCTCCTTTTGTGATATAATAAAATGTGTCTCTCTTTTTCTGTTAGGCTGAAATTTAATGTTCTTGTATGGTATTTGAAATTCAAATTGATGTGCAATAGTATATATTTCATTCACCATTATATGAAACATTAAATTGTTTATATAAATTGGAAAAATAATTATCATTATTTGTTTTATGATAAACTCTTGAAGTTTATTGTATAGACTTTATTAATTAAAATAATTAATAAATTAATAGACTTTATTAATTAAAAAAAGTTTATTGTATAGGTCTAAAAGGGCTAACGAACACACATGATGATGATGTGAATATTGTAATGCTGCTTTTTGGCTTGAAAAGGGATCGTTAGGAAGACAAGCTTTTTATAAATTCTTTTCTAGCATTTGTAGGAAAGGAGGGACTTGAATAGAGGAATGTTTTCTAAATATCACAGAAATTGTATCACAAAGGATTTTGCATACCAGTAACAGTGAATAAAAGATTGAATTAACATGATTCACACATGATTATCTGAGGAAAGAAAAATTCGATTGGGACGAACCACTAGGAGAAGGTTATAAGAAAAACTTCACTGATTTTCGAATAATACCACTAATTAAAGGTTAGCAGAAATCTTGGGCTTAGAACATGTCACCTCATGTGTTTTGTGAGTAACACTTCAATATGCGGATTCCATTTTTACGCAGTACTTTGGAAGTTTTCTTCAAAAGTGTTAGAATAGAATAGAATAGAAAATCTCTTTATTGCAGGAATAACAATAGCAATAACACAAATGGTACATTTATGAGTATTCTAAAACACATGATAAAATGTCTTAAATATTGAATATTGAATAACTATAGCTATAGCTATACATTAATGAAACAAAAAAAAAAACAACACAAGAAATTCCTGCAAAAGGTTTCTCTTACAGGCATTAAGCCCAATTATAAGGGAACCTTATGCTGAAGTTTACCTCCCCGGTAAAACACAAACTAACAACAGTGACATAAAAAAATATTTCATAAGAATCCAACGACATTACACTGTTGGATAAAATTTGTGGAACATTAAAACTTCTATGTATCAATAAAAACACTGAGTAGAATTATATAATTGTAAGTACTACAATCAATGAATAGCTTATTTATAATTGACATGAATATCTGAGAACAATTCGGGACCATAAGTCCGACCTAATATGTGCTAGGGCCTAAATTTATATTTCAAATTACAAAATCCTTATAGATAAAAATTAAAACACTTTCTCTTAAACTCAATCGTGATGATACTTCCACATAATTAGCGACATTGTTTAATAGTCTGAATGCTGCCAACATAGGCGAGGTGGCATGTCCCAGCGTTCTGGCGTAATCTACATATAGTAGCCTACTAGCGCGTCCGCCACGTCGCGGCACATGCCACGGCACACACGCCAGCAGCTCTGGATCATCCACGGACCCTGTCATGATACCTTTTAGAAATACAAGTCTCGCGACTTTCCTTCTGACATCCAAGCGATGAAACTTAAAAATATTTAACAACTCTTCGTATCTAATTGTATAAATAGGATAAATGCGAACACCAAACACTTTAAAGTACAAACTTCTCAAAAATCGTTTCTGAACTCTCTCAATCATTTTATTGTTTTAGTGTTTTTGGTTCCTAGAACTTGGTTTAAGACACTCGTAGAATTTGGACGTCCACAATCCTATACAAGTTCCTACTCGGGTACCAGGAGAATGGGCGTGGCTTTCTTCATCACTGAAGTGGGCGATGTTGGAGGTTAGATGAGCTGAGCCCTGATATATATCGCTTTGGCAATCGCGCGCTCACTGCGTAAGTCACTCCAGCTTCCCAAACAGAGGGAAATGAGTCAGGGTGTCAGGGATCTGGGGCTTGCGACCTTCAGGCACAATGGCAGTGTACCGGCGTCCCAATATGGGCGCATCTGGAACCCAGAGACCTAATATCCCGCTTGGGCCCTACTTGTCGCCCCGAGTAAAACCTAAAACGTGTACCTCAGGACCCGGTTGAAACCCCAGGCTCCTGCGAGTCCAGATGTTGGGATGGACTTGAGGGGGTAGTGGTTGTGGGCATGCTCGGCACCTGGCTTCGGCTGGGGGGGGGGGGGGGGCGTTGCTCCAGCCTTACTGGGGCGTTGCTCACAAACGATAGCTGAAAGGTAGCATGGATAGTGCTGAAACCGCCACTAACAGCTGATTGGAGAGCTTGGTCCCCTACACTTGTGTGCTGCGGTAGCCTGATCCACCTTAAATTGGATCGAACTTGTGCAATCCTATTCTTGTATAACGGTAGGTAATGAAAGGTAGGCAAGGATGTCTCTTAGGAGACAAGGAAACAAACAAATGGAAGCCCTGGCCTTATACTCTGCAATACAACTTAAACTTCTACAACAATGAATTTCATATCATTGAATTCAGTAAACATTTAGAGTAAAAAATTCTTCATAAAACTAATGAAATACATCGTTGTGGCGAGTGAGCGGAGCAAAAGAGCTCGTCTTTAATGGAAAAAGCCTCATGCTCTAAGCATTTTGGTGTATGCAGTCTGTGACTGTGCTACAAAGATTTGTCTCGTGGCTGAAAAATATTGATTAAGTTTACCGAGCAAATGCTCGGCCCCCAGGTACTGTTATTCTTATGGGGCGAAAAATTTACTTCAAATAACCATAGTTTCATAACCATTAGGATTGGATAAAAATGTTAAAGAGTAAAAAGGTCTTTACATATTGTAAAAAGTCGATAACTGATATAAAAATGGGGAGTTACTATAAAAAAGTTTGTCTTAACACTAAAACCCAGATTTTTGGGGAGTCCCCCCCAATCAGTTCGGTTGTAAATTATGATACATCAAAGTTTCCTCTTTTGGTCTCTAAGAAAATTATATCATTATCTGCAGCTGCTAAAAAATAGCAGGGTTTTCCAGACTTTTGCTTATCCCTGTATACGCCAATTTTAAAAAGAGACGTTTGTAACTTTTTTAGTGTACGAATAAACGGTGCAATCAATCTTCATCTATTGAGAAATTCTTTACTTCCGATATTCAATTTCCTACATTCCTTCGCGAGCGACATTGCTTTTCATATTCCAATATCCGATTCTCGATCTACATATAAACTTCCATTTCAGTGATGATGCTCAAATACCTTTCTGTTTTTCTCAAGCTTTTAATTTAGGATTCAATTTCCTCGGCCGCCTTAACTTGTCAAGTAACATATTCACTATATAACTCAATTCCAAAAGCTATTACCTGTGATTAAACGAAATAAAAGGATTTAAAGACTTAATTGTTTAGTGTTTTTGTCGTAAAGAAATAAAACTCTTACTGATATTAAAAGGAATAAAAAGTGTTAACTGAAAGAATAACTAGATGGAAATATACGAGGCGTAAACAAAATAAAAAAGATACACACTCACTTGTTTTGTGTTTTCGGTATCTATGGTAAAGACAATATTTTGTAACCAAGGGAGCATAAACATAAAAAAACTACATCAATGACAATAAAGTTTATAGTTATTTTGATTAAGTTTAATAAAAATGAGGAGTGTTGCATAAAACTTTGTGAATTTGGTTCGAGATATTAGGTGCAAGCTTTTATAACACGCAATTTTGAAGACATGCAAATGTGAATACACATGGGTACTGTCAAACTGTTCAGACAGAAACCAAGTATTATTTTAAAATATACATAAAATATAGAAAACAATTGTGTCACGTCGGTGACCACTTAAGAAATTTTGATTTACTTGTAGTTTTAAGTTAGAAAATACTGATGAAGCCTTTAGTGAATTAAACTTAAAATTTGTTTCTTTATCCTAGTTGTGCTCATACAATTATTAAGAAGCTGTCATTAAATTCTTAAATTTTTACCTAAAGTGGTACAACGCATAGCTTTTTAATATCATTTCACTTGTAATCTTTTAGATAACATAATTGACATACTCAAGAATGGCTGTATAACTTTGATATCTACATGGTGTTTGGAGATAAACTCTAGTGCAGGTTAGTCAACGCTACCATGGGTATGTGCAAGTCCATAATATATGTTTTCCTTGTGATTCGAATGAGTTTAAGGTCAGTACAATTTAAAAACATGAATGTTAGGTTTCATTAAAATGTCAAATAAATAGTTTTTATAAGTTGGAATATGATTAATTAAATTATGGGTAAAAAATTGTGTTTCTCATCACATCAATTTTATATTGAGGTTGTAATTCATATGCATGTTAATAATGTAGTAATCTAGTTCTTTGAATAATAACCTTCATATATAGAAAATAATTATTTCACGGAGATTAGGTCAAAGCATTTGTTCGGATTCCTAAGGATTATAATGTATTGACAGATGGTCAATACATAATAGAAAAACTAGAGGGTCAATTGGAGTAAATCTACGGCATTGTGCTGAACACGACTTACCAATTTAGTACTTACTAATTACTACTTAGTTACTAATATAGTATTCTTATTGGGGTGTATTCAATTTCAGAGAGAAAGAAAAATTTTTTTATGAAATTAATTTATGTTGAATGTAATAGAAATTAGGTTAAGTGTAGGTTAAGATATGAGTACAATAAATAAAAATGTCCCGGATTTTTTCATATTTGTAAACTAATTTAGCAATGCATTTAGTTGTTGCATATACATAAATTAAATTAATTGTTCAGTTATGTTTTTTTTAAGGAGAAATAAAAAAGTTAAATGTAAACTATACATCAAATTAAAGGTCTTAATAATGCTTCCAATTTAACCGTTTAAGGATTTTTTTGCAATAAAAATATACTTTCAGACTTTAATAAAATAATAACTTCCAATGCACTCTGACCTTTTGAAGTTCCGTTTGTTGTTTACAATGAACTTTCATTTTATGTCTTGCAATGATATAGGCTAAATAAGTTTTCCAAGACTTCCCTTAGGTATTTTTACAGAAAACTGCTTTTGCCTCTGATAGGGAATTCATTAAAGGGATTTTGCATGCCACAAACTTGAACTAAAAAACTCGATAGTATGGAAACCAATAAAATGTATTTGGAAATGGGAATAGCTTAAGCTCTAATAATCTTGTCTATTACATTGTTGTTTCATCTTTAGCAAAAAATTAAAATTTCTCAAATAAATATTTATATTAATTAATTAATTAATTCAGAAATGGTATAATGAAATCAAAGTGAGAAAGTACGTCCTAGTTTATTAGAATCATTTATTTTATAATGTGTATAGGACGTTTTCCCCTACAGCGAGAATGTGACAGTGACGACAGGCAAGGGGGTTGTGGTGGGGATGAGAGTGAATCCTAACCCTCAGACCGGGGCTTCCTATGACGCTTTCTTGGGAATCCCATACGGAGAAGTACCAGCTAGATTCCAGGTGACAAAATTCAATATTTCGTTTTTTTGTCCCTCTACTTCTTTATTCTAGAGACCGGTTTCTTATACATGGTTTAAAATGAATATTTCAATTGAATTTTGAAAGTGGTAAACCTTGGTAAAATTAACTTGGATAAAGTGATTATCAGTAGTGGGGTTTTGCCGGTTCTGGCCCATTTCAAGGCCAAGCGGTTCGAACCGGCAGGTGTGGATGACAGTGATGGATGTGTTTTGTAAGTGGGTCAAGGCCATCCGGAGGGAGTTTTAAAAAAGCGGAGCCGCGAGGGGCTCAGTCGGGGCGGGGACTCGGGACGGGTCGGATCGGAGCGGGAGCGGCGGGCCGAGGGAGGGTTTTTTTTTTAGTTTATTTATTTTAATTAATTTAAATTAAAATAGTGTCGTTGTTGTTGTTGTGCAGAGAGGCGTTGGAGCGTCGTGCACCGTTGACGCAGTGGTAGACGCCGAAGGTGATGGCGAAAAGGAGGTAGACGCACAGCATGCACAGTACGCATTTGAACAGTTGCAGCAGGCGGACCATGCCTTGTTGGTTCGCCGTTTCCAATTGCAGCCTGTTGATCTCCAGTCTGAGTCTGTCCTTCTCCAATCGTGATCTGAGCGTAACGTCGTCCATCATGTCTGTGTGTGCGTGTTTTTTAGTTTGTGGTGGGGGAAAAAACGGGAGCGGTGTTGATGGTAGGAAAGTCGGCGATGAAATGAGAAGCGAAGACGAATGCAGTGCATATTTATTGTAGAGTGGTGGGGGGTGAAGAAAAAAAAACAGTTGTCTTCGACTAAACCTCATCGTCAGCTGTGTCGGAAGGTGCAGCCTCGGAAGGTGGAGGAGTGCCGCCTGCAGGTTCGATGTCCTCGCTCTCCATCTCCTCGCATTGTGGACAATTGTAGGAGATCTCCACAGTCATGGTGATGGTGTTGTTGGGAGCGCTGACTACGTCACTCAAAGTTTCAAAAATATCCTTCAAGTCTTGTTGCGACTTTACGGTAAATGTATTTGTACTTGTCGCTAAAGGAAAGCCGCTCATCGTTCGGGAGTCGGCGAACAAATGGCGAGCGGAGGTGAGGCGGCCGCCTATATTCGGTAGGGGTACCGTGGTGGGGGAAGAAAAGAGTGGGGGGAGGACAGCGGTGGGGCGAAGCCCGGGTGGGGGAAGAAAAGAGTGGGGGGAGGACAGTGGTGGGGTGAAGCCCGGGTGGGGAACGAGGGAACTTCGGTCATCGCAGTTCGCCGCGAAATGCCGTCGGGATAGGTTGTGGGAGCCGTACGAAGATAAGCGCTAGCTGTAACACAATGTAGAAAATAGTAATACTTTGTTTGTAAATTAAATATTAAATTTATATTTAACCAGAGCTTGCATTTCTTGTTCCTCGTCGTTTAATTCAACAATTTTAACACCATTAGTAGTCTGTTCCTCTTCCTCTGCACTTTGCGACGATGAAGACATGGAGGTGCCAGGAGAAGATGACGAGGATGAAAATATTGTGGTAGGATTGACATATTGCACCGTGATGTTGATCCATCTTAAAGGATAGCTATCAATGACTGTCAGTAAGTTTTGGAATAGTTCTTCCATCTCTTCTCTGTTGGTAATTAAATGTTGAAAGGAAATGAATTTATCATCCATGTTGTTGTCAGTGCGAGTAATGAAATAAGAATGAGAAGCGTATGGAATGATCCGTAGAATATATGTTGTAAAAAAAAGTGGTGGGGGTAATCTCAAGGTCAATCAAATGGAATTTTAAAAAAGGGCTGCAGTCAGTGACTACAGCTATACATCTGAAGCTTCAACAGGATCAGAAGACCAATCTGATCTGTACTTGCACGCACTTATGATGCATGTACAAAAGTCGTCTTTATAATATGCATTGCACTTTCGACAAGTGGCAAGTTTTTGCGGATGAAATTTGATACACTTCTGGGGACAGCAAGTGTGGAAGTATCGTGATTTATAAATCTTGAAGGTTCGCAATTCTGGTGGCGGTAGTTGCTTTGTCTTGCACTTGCAGTAACAGGATCCGAAGAATTCGCACTTTGTACAAGCTAATCCGTCTACCATCCATCTTCCTAAATCTGTGCATTTCTGTTCACAACAGTAGCGCGGTGCGTCCTCGTTGTTCTTCTCCTCCATGTTGCCGCTTCCAAGTGTTGGCAAGAAATGAAGTTGTACAGTGTAGGATAGCGTGTTTTATAGATCAATAAAAGTGGTGGGGGTAATCTCAAGGTCATCCAAATGGAGTTTAAAAAAAAATCATCTTACAAATGTAAGATGTTTTTTTTTTTATTTATGATGCTGGCTTGTCCTTTTCTTCTTCTTCTTCTTTAGGTTCTTTCTTAATATTCTGTTCCTGTTCCTGCTTGTTCGCTCTAGCCATGCCGATGAGTTCTTCAGTGGATAGCGGGTGCACTTCTGGAAACTTCAGGATCAGTTTTGGTTGGAACCCTTCTCTAGTCAATACACTGAGATCGGCGCTCATCTCTTCTACGGTTCTATAGTCCTTTCCGTAGATCTTTCCATTGATTCAATCATCATTCGGTATAACATGGC
This sequence comes from Neoaliturus tenellus, assembly GCA_030545055.2. Taxonomy (NCBI): domain Eukaryota; kingdom Metazoa; phylum Arthropoda; class Insecta; order Hemiptera; family Cicadellidae; genus Neoaliturus; species Neoaliturus tenellus. The sequence goes on from CM061536.1 coordinate 3,480,059, forward strand.
GGCAGTGGTTGTTATCGCTGCGACCGTAGGAGAGCAAATGATGATTCTGTTGGAGTTGATCCCTCGTTTTATAGCGAAATTTTACAGCGAACCCTTGTTGACGTCATGCTTTGTCATTTAGTAGTATTTGTGGAATTTGACATTGGTTTGAGTAGATGGAGCGGATGTTGTCGCCGCCTGTGTGGGAAAGAACAATTCTTCATCGCAGAAGTTCTGTTTGGAGAACATCCTCTTGTTTGTTACATAGGTGTCAACGTTCAAGTGATAACCACCGGCAAGAAGCACTCGCAATTCATTAGTGAAATTGTCGAGCTGTTCAAAAGTTGTAATAGTGGAGGTATCGTATGATGCACACTTGATCTTGAGAGACATTGTGCAATCACCAACGGAGATGTGTACAGCACTGAAGGTAGTCGTAGACTGAGGGAATTCTTACGGACATTGCTCCATTTATATAGTTTTTGAAACTAGGTCAAGGTCACCCGAAATTGTTTTTTATATAAAGCAGCATACCGATATGTGTACAAACACATACCGATATGCTGCTTTATATTTGTTTTTTTTTTATTGTTATTCATTTATTTAGAAATATTTTACAAAAGTTTACAAGAACAATATGAAATTACAGATTAACTGTTGGCGTTAGGCATGACGTGAAGCGTGAGCTCTGTAGAATTACTTCCGCTCGGACCGTGGGACGCCAAGTAGAGAGCTCCGGGATGGATGAGGCGTAGATCTTCGTTCTGCAGAAGTTGGACGAAGCGTTTGGGAAGAAAGATTTGAAACTTCGGTTCATCACCAGGCGAGTAGGGCGCTTCACTCAGCGTGCAGTTGATGGCGTCTCCGACAGTTGTTTCCATCTTCTTGATGGTGTGGATGATGTAATGCTTTTCTTCCTTCAATTCCGAACATCTTTTAGTGGGTAGGATTGTGGACTTGGAATGTTTGTTGAACTGATCGACAAGCGATTGTAAAAATGTTTGCGTTGCCATTTTTTACTTCTTCTTTTTTCGTTGATAATATTCTTAGTCTTGCGAATCTGCGTGTGAGGTGTTGACTGCTCGGTGGCTAGAGTAATACTCATGCCCGGTCATGGTTGTCCCCTCGCTTTTATACCCTTCCCATCCCCCACCACTCTGTTGGAGATACGCGTTCAAGCGATAAGCGTTCTTCAAGGCGCATTGCGATTGACGATGTTTAAAGTTTTTCGATGAAATACAAATGTTGCCGAAATGACATTGGAAATCCCTGTCCACCTGGACATTTAACACTTCGTGGTTTGTAAACTTCTGTATCCAACTGGCATTTTCCACTCCTTTTGTGTAAATAATTTTAAATTCTTTACAGTAATGATTCATGATTTGCGGCATCATACTGTAGTGTACAAAACCTTCATCCCATCTCAAGTTGTGAAAGTATTTCATCAACCACTTGTTCGTTACTCTCGCTTTGGTAGTTAATCTGTTAAACGGTAGTGGCGGTTGGAATAAATAGTGATAAACTACAGATGTGTTCATATCTAAAACTACTAACTCTTTTATGATAAAACTTCCGTCGTTACCGCGGAACGCTTGGAATTCAATTATACCTCGTCTCACTTCCATTACTTCCGATTTGTTAGAAAACGAAACTCGTTTGTTCATGACGAAGGTTGGTAAACGACTGTTTGCAAAACCGCGGTGCACGCTCTTTTATACCCGAGGGTCTACACTTATCAATTATTGAATGAGCCTTCTTCGTTCACCTCTTGGGCTTGCTCATCTATACTGTAGTTAGTCTGATAGTTGTGCAACTGTCTCCACATGTCAACTTCATGAGGTATCCTATTGAAGATGGACGTATCTACGGGACCGTACAGAATCGGCACATACGGTTGCCTATCCAATGTATCGGTTAGATACTCTTTTATAATTGCACTTGAAAATATTAGCTGTTTTAGATATCTTGTGACAGGACCGGTAGCACAACTTAGACTGTAGAATTCATCTTTTGTCAGGTGTATCTTCATCTCATGCTTGGTTAAATCTCAAAAGCGGACGATTTGTCCACCTCGATGTTTCACTATATCGATTTCGATATTGGATTCCAGCAGACTTAATTTTGTCCTTCTTCCAAATGTGTTGTTACTCAAATAACATTCCAAAAGATGTAGATGTTTTCTAAACGGTTCCCAGGAAATTTCAGTGAAGGCCACCATTTTAGATCCGTGATTTAAAATAACAGTTGGCGAATAATCCAATGATTATATAACTCCGGCGGACACGCTCTTTGTCATACAAGAAGAGATGGGATAGTAGATCCTGAGAAATACTTCTGTCAAAATATTGGTGGAGATGGTGTCATCGATCTTTCTTCTTTTTACTCCTTTTTCAACTTCCTCTTCTTTTTTCTTATGTTTAAACTTGAGGAACTCGTCCATTTCTTGTTCGACTTGTTTTTCTATATCCAAACTATTGTCACCCATGGGAGGAGTAGTTTCTTCTTCGTTAGTATTTGCAGTAGGAGAGCTCATCTTGCGGACGATGCTTCCCATACGACGGTCAGAAATACAATGAGATTTTCATTCTCTTTCCCCCTTTTATAACATTTGCGTCGACCGCAAAAAAAAAAAACAGTTTTTTTACAACACATTTTTAACAATTCCTGTTAATGGAGTGTAAGTCACTATCTTGTCATGTATAATTAAACAGTATGCCGAAGTTCCGTCCGGTATTGCTTCTTCAAACTCCATTTCGATTTTTATATCCACACTGGACGATTTCACGGATTCGTTTTGTTTTGAACAATCGATAACGACTATTGGGGCTTTGGAGAAAAACTGTTCCGGCGATAATAGCGGTGTATTTGTCTTCCCGTAATATGACGATTGAAACCTCGCATACATATCGTACAAGATTGAATAGCGTTTTTTACTAAACATGACATTTAGATTGTCATAAGGAAAGAATTGAGAGTTTAGAAAAACTTTACAATTCTTTATTTTGCAATGGTCAAATTGACCGGCGTGCGAAGTTATAACATCTTTTCGTTTAGTCTGGAAACCGAGTATTACGTACCGTGCCCGTTCTAGATAAGTGGACGTCTTGACAGTCCATGTTTGACGCTCTGTTTGAGGTAGTGTGGGATATTCATGGAATTCCCAACTTCTAAACGGCATGACGATATCACGGTCAGATTTCAACTTTCTCAACAATACGATTCTGTGTTCATCGGCTAATCTGACATGCGGTACTCTCCACACGACTTTATCCAACTGTAGCTGCCATTCCAGTTTGGCTTCCGTAGTTCCAGGGTCTGCAAGTATCAAGTCCTTGTTAGTTGAAGATCTGAGTAATACCAATTCTTGTTTGACATTTATTATTATCCGTCTGTAATCTTCAGCGAATCCCAAAAGCAAACGTAAAGGGACATGAAAGTCAAAATGACCATTGGAATCCGGTGTTATAGTGTCTTTATCGGGAGCAACCCATCCGGCGGTGACTATTGAATTTTTCTCATGCGGTGTTAATGATGTTAATCCTTTCAGCGTCGTTGTTAGACCGACCTTTTTTGTCGAATCAACCGTCACTCCTGATATTTCATATCTTATTTCATCAAAAAGATATGCCATCGGGTTATTTATAAAAGGAACCGTTGAAGCGGTTTTTCCATCCAATTTTAATACCCGTCCTTCGATGTACAAGTAACTTTCACACGGTAACGTGTAAATGTCCTGTTGTTGAATGGGGATCCTTATTTCATCGTTATTGTTTAATTTTGATGAAGTGTAAGGGTTGTGCGTGTGATATTCCTTCTCCCATAGTGTTTCGTCGAACGTCGGCCCTTGAGATATATCCAGGATATCCATCGTTGGTAAGTCTTAGTCCGATCTTTTGCAGGAAACGAATGTTGTCCGGTGTTAACTCGTCCAATGTTGAAGAGCTACTGAGGTCTCGGCTCTTCCGTTGCGGTTTAAATGTCAATCCCATGTTGAACTTATGACACCGCTTTTATGTGTAACCGTATTGTAATGGTTTCTCCTCTAAAGTCAACACTGTTACCGTCCTGATCCGATATGTTCAGTACGATGTCCGAAATGAAACTGGTGTTCAATGGTAGGTATATCAGGTTTTGTGGTTTCTCAACTATTTTAAAACCGGGAGCCACTGTTGGATAAAATGTATGTAAAATATGTTGGTTTACCCCGTCTCTATACGATCCGTGTATGATATTGCATGTTATATCAATACTATTAACCTTTAATATTGTTACTGTGGTATCACCTGTATGAGTAGGTCCGGGATCTAAGATTTTTCTTTTCTTATCTGAAAATCCCAGTAAACTACCGATTGAATTTTCTAAACTTAAATCTATATAATACTTTGAAGTGATTTCCGCTTTTAAAGTATTGTTATTTCCTTTTATACTGATATTTTCTTCTCCTAGCTGCTTCTGTAATACTTGGTTTATATCGTCTATTTCATACGATCCGGTAGATAAAGTTATTACCTTCAATTGCGAATAATTTCCTTTTTCATCTTTACTCTCGTAATAATGTAGTAAATTGTTTTTTCCCTCCGTGACGTTGGGAATTGAATTGTACGTAGTAAAATCCAATAGTGCAGCTTCCCACAGTCTATCCTTGGATAAACGTAGTGCCGGGAAAAGAGTGCTTTTCAGTGTGGATGAATTTCCACTCAGTGACACTGTATACGATGACATCTCAAAGTTGACTGACGCTTTTCGCTAAAAACTCCAAACATAAATGTCCACATATTTCTGTATTGTTGGGTTGTTCTCTTTTGTAATTGTAAAATATATTTTCGGAGTTCCGAAAATAGTGTTGAAGTTCTTTCGGCGGTGGTAGATTGCCAAAACTGTCAAAGTAGTAAACGTTCTGTCCGAGTTTTTTATAGCATACCCAATGAGTTCCCGGACCATGAGTGGAATCCAAATTTACTATTCCAGTTTCATTTTTCCATATTTCATTTGGTAATGCGTCTTTCATAAAAACTCCTCTAAAAATGGTATTCTTAAACATTTCACATAATTTGATAATTGATAATTTGTCAAGGCTTTATTTGGAATTATCAATTGATTGTTCTTATTTAGTATACACGGTACGGTCTTAGGTATAGACCTGCTCCGTTTTTTACCATCGACCAAACGGAAGTTTTCTTCGCCTTTGCTTTACGAGTCCTACGACGTCTTTTCTTAATGTTTCCACCTCTTTTGGGAGCTCTTCTCTTTGCAGGCCGTCCTCTACGACGTTTCCCGCCACCAAATTTTGTTTTACCCTTCATGGCTGTAGTAACTGCCCAAGCGGCTGCTTTTTCTGCAATACTTGCGTCACTTGATTTCACTCTTTGCCAAGCTTTTTCCGCTAACACTCTATCCGCTATCGATCTATTCGTTGAATCTGCAAACTTGGAATACGCTATATCGTGTTCTTTGCAGGCTTGATCCAATTTATTAATTCCAGGATCCCCTCTTGCTAAACGTTTTGCCAACTTAGTTCCGGGTCCACAATATTGATAACCTCCGGGCAGATGAAATTCGTATGGTAGAGCGTCTATCGCTCGATTTAGAACAGCACCAACAGGAATCCGTCTGAGCAGGGATAACGCGGCTGATGTTATACCACGTCCTTTCTTGACGCTGTCTTGACGACGACTGAGCGGTGCGGTCTTCATTGTGTCGTCTTATATAGCCGGCGTGTTTACTCTACGAGATGCTTTACACGAATGAATAACTCGTGCACAATTTTCATATTTAAATACTTAATTATTCAAATTAATTATATACTGATTTATGATTCTATTTTTAATCCAAGCTTCTCGTTCATCGGGTTGAATCATCACATGACTCGTTGTACTAGCTATATGATTGTGGGTATCGATAAGTAAATTGCCCACTATTCTTATTAAACAGTCTAAAGTTACAGCATCTTTTGGATGTTGGGGATCGTGTAACTGCATAATACGTTTATCATTACACGTGTAAGCAGTCGAATCACTTTTCGACGTTGTTATGACTTGTCCAATAGTAGCAGCATCATTTAAATCTTCTCCTGGTAAAATATTAATTATTTTCTTCATCTTTGCATCATATTTGGTCCCAAAGTGTTTATCCCAAGTTATTGTTTGTCTTAATGTAACACAATCATCATCTTCATAACCAGGATAAATATCTTTTATTCTTCTATTACGACCATTGTATGTACCTAATGTACCACCACTCGCAATTAATGTTTGCACCATTAGAGGTACATCTGTATCTTTTATACCAAATCTTCCATTTGTTATTGTTTTATGTCCTGCATCCCATTCATCATTATTTCCTTGCATTAAATCAAACTTTTCATTTCCATGTATAAATGTATCTCCTCGCTTTAGCACGGCATCTTCATGTTTTACAAAATTTGATGTTCCCCTTTTTAATTCTTTAGATAATTGTTCCATAGTAACAGCGTCTTTTGGTTGAGAAGCGAACTTTACATTTGACAACACTTTCCCATGACAATCGATTTCATCACCATCTTGTAAAATACAGTTGTCCTTGATGTATTTCAGGTTTACAGCATCGCCGTCTTCCTTTGGGTATCCAATGTCATTTATTATAAATTTATAAAAAGAAAATCCGCGTTGAGTCTTTTCCGGTATTATAGAATGTAAATATTCTTTATTAACTGAATCTTTATTATTTTTTGGATTTGCCACGTTTGTTATCCTATGATTCCCAGCATCATATGTCTGTCCATCTTTTAAATTATTACCCCACTGCAATTTTAAAGTATTTGAAAGTTCAGATGATAAATACTCTTTATTAATTGCATCAGAACTATCAGTTGGTTTACCAACATTAATTATTCTATGCGATTTGATATCGTAAGTATTCTTGTCTAATTTCAATGATGTAGAAGTAGCTTCTTTAACTGTTTTTAAATTTGCTCCATCAGTATCTTCTTCTGGATCTTTAACTAGTTTTAAACGTTTATTACTTATGTTATAGTCACCTTCAGGAGTTTGTGGTAAACCGCCTCTTTTTCTGTCTTCTCCGACTTGCACCCCTAACGCGGAGTACCGTCCGAACTTGTCGACACTCATGTTAGAACTGATACATTATACGCTTGCAAATCTTTTATATCCGCGGGCAATTATACGACTATGCCGCGATTCCTAAGTTCATCAACCAGAGCCACCCATTCATTATTTAATCCCGTATGACCGGCTTCCATGGCTTCATGTAATAGTCTCATCCTGTCAACCAATTTATTGATGTCTCTGTAGTAGATCACATTTGTGTTGTACAGATTTTTCATAAGTCCATTACCAGATGTTGAAGTATCTCCTTTACTCTTTTTCCCATGTTGTTCAAGAAGTGATAAATCCATAAGTGATAAAGATTTTCTTTTTAGCGGTTGTTTTAGCGCCGGTGCGGTACGCAATGTTGGCAATTTTCGTGGTGGAAATAGCTTTTTAATAACGATGTTATATTTCGTTGCACGTGAACGATTAATCATCGCATCCTTTGAGTAATTCCTTTTATGAGCGTTGGTATTTTGTAGAATTTCTTTAAAAACATTTAAATCTTTGATTGAATACCTTAGTGGTATGTTTTTAAAAATTAATTCATATAGTCCTTTTGTTCCTTTATATTTATGCTCGCCGATAATGATGTAATCGTCCTGAGTTATTTCAAGCTTTGAATCACCGATTTTCAATTCATTCCCATCAATCCTTGCTCCGTATACGTGTGATTTGCTTAAATTAGGGTTAGCTTTCATGTCATGTAACATTTTCATTATGTATTTCCTTCCAAGAGGTCCATGTTGTAATATATCGCTACTCAATTGAGTTAGATTTGGAATGGATTGTTCTGCTTCAGGTATTGGGTGTTCTTCTTCTTCTTCTTCTTTTTTAATAATTGGTTCTTCTTCTTCTTCTTTTGTTTCTTCTTGCGAAAATTCACTAGCACTTGTATATGAATCATCGTCGTCTTTTTTTAAAGCTTGTACTTCTTGTTTAGAAACTGGTAGTAAAACATCTCCTTCATAACGAGGTTTACCAATGGTCTCTGATATCTGTTTTAATGGTTCCGTAATAGGTTTAAATGTAGTCTCCAGAAATTCTTCTCGTTCACTTAAACCCATCCTTAATGCGCGATTCTTCATCCTAATAGAATCGCTGAGTGATTTTATTTCTTTCAATAGTTTTTCCTGATTCACCATGTTTACACTGTGAAGTCTGATTCATTACTAGACGTACCGCCGTTCAATCAATGGATTAATACAAATTTGTCCAACCCTATCCGATATCTTCCATCTTTTATAGCTTCATCTTTCATAATTACGAGAAAGCCGTACTTTTCAGCCCACGCTTTGCCGCACATCTCTTTAAATTTATCAAATGTCATATCCGCATTGACATGATCGTTATATACGTGTTTTAAATTTGTTTCATCTTGCTTGAATATTATCAGCAAGTTAGCATTATCCCTTATAAGTTGTTTTGGAATTTTACTGTAGGTTTGACCAATATAAATACTGTCAATATTATGATGTCTTCCCATTGCGAAATAACTTCTGATTGTGTCGTGATTCTCACATGATACATCGTCAAATATAAATACAGAAAATGGTTTAGCTTCGTTTGGTTGCATAATTGTTTCACTGGCATTAAACTTGTAGAAATTTACTTCTGGTACACTCGCTAATACTTTATCCAACAACTGGTATTTAGGTTGTTGCAAAGATTTTGAAAAAATGTATATATTGTTAAAACGTAGTCCTTTTGGATTAGTTATAAGGTTAAAAACAACATTTGTTTTTCCACAATTTGAAGGACCGGTTATTAAACATCTTATGGAGTTCGGTAGTAATTCCCCATGTTTACCACGGTTTAACTTGTCACTATCCACTGTCAATTCATCTATGTTATTAATATTAAATCGTTCCTTTTGCTGTACAATATCCATCTTGTTTAAAGGTTGAACACATAATGAGTTATCAAAGTATTATACCAAGTCTTTTGTAGGAATCCAAGAATCTTCACTCTTGTCAAATCCCAACCAACGGACTTTAACTTTATCCTTTTTTCTTTGTAAAACCTTTTCGACAAGATATACATCGCCAACTGTTGATTTCAATAGTTCATGCCCATAGAATCCGCCTTGAAGTAGTTCACCTTTGTTGTCCTTTAAAATGTACGTTTCTGGTATTGTCGGCTGCACCTTGTAGATTGTAAATACTTCGTTAGTCCAGTTTGGTAGATATCTCTTACTGAAAACCCCTTTGTATTTACTTATACGCACCTTATCGTTTACTTTAAACTTTTTAGGTTTTAATCTTTCAATTTTGGGAGCCGTATTTTTTTTAATACGCTCCAAAACAAGCTTAGCATTGCCGCTATTTACTTGGATAGGTTTCATACCAATAGTGCGATGATATTTGTTATTGTACTCTTTTATAAGCTGCGGTAATATATCGTACCACACATACGATCCTCGTTTGGAAAATGTTTTGTACATCGCTCCTTTCAACGTTCTATTGAATCGTTCTATTATCGAAGCTTTGACTTCCGAATTTGTAGAATAATGATTTATGTTATATTTTTTCATTAATGTTGCAAATTCCTTATTGAAATATTCTTTTCCATCATCAGTTTGTAAATGTTTTATGACAAGTTTATTTCTTTTAATAGCCGTTTCCATAGCTTTTGTAACACTTTTCCCACTCTTGTCCTTAAGCGGTAAAGCGTCAGCGAGCTTGGTAAAACAGTCTATAATCGCTAATATATATTTAAATCCTTTATTTAATTTACTATGCGGTATCATTTCGATGAGATCGGCTTGGTAGAGATCGTTCATTCCTTTAATAACTGTATTTCTTCTTGGAAATTTTCTTCTTGCCGGTTTATGAAGTTCATGTACAATCTTATCCTTCAGTCCTTCCATTCTTAGATGTTGTTTCCACGCCGGTTGAAAAAATACTAATCCTCAGACTGGTTTGTCTTCTTTTATATTATTAATAAATATGGGTCAAGGCCGAATAATAGCTGTGTAAAAAAGAGGGGGCATGGCATTGGGCTTGCCATGCTCCCCTCTTTTTTACGGAAAGGAAAAAAGGAAGTAGGTGAAAGGACGAAGAACAGGTTTTATTGGTCGATAGGAGTTAATGAATAATGTCCAAAGGGAAGAGTGTGTATATTGTCTTGCTGGATATGCCTCTTGTCATCCTTGTAGCTTAGCGCCCATTTGGTTTGTTTAACACTGTAAACTTGATGGTTGAAGCTTCTTATCGTATTAAAAGTTGCTGTGGTTTCTATATTTTCAAACAGACATCTTTTAAAATGTTCAAATTGTACCTTCTTCTTTAGATATGATGTTTTAATGCCTTTTGCCTTCTTCACAACTTGATGTTCTTCTTTTTCACTTATGTATAGTTGAAACGAATAAAGCTTGGACATCAAAGCCACAATCTCTTGCATAGGCGCACCATTGGTTTCATCTTTGAATTTTCCTAAGACTTTCTTGTTTATTCCATTGTCGTAGTTAGGATGGTGTTGCGGATAGTCAGAAAAATCAAAATCATCTTTATAAATAAAAGTGCGTAGGTCTTCATACATATCATTGGTTATAATCCAATAGATGAATGCGTCAGTGTCCATGTATGCGATTCCAATGTTCTCTCTTCCATAATGTTTCACCATTTTATTATAATGAAAATCGTACATATGAGTTTTTGATATGTCTAAAATGGACATTCCGACATAAACAGGGCGATCCATCTTAATTGAAATTTTGTTCATAGAAACGGCAACAAGGTTTTCATTAATAATTATTGAAGATGCAAAGTTTGGTTTTTGGACCAACTTTTGTAATTTTGTTGCATCATTAACCAATCTTAAATCTTTGTGATTCCTCTTGTTTTCTAATGTTTTGCCGAATATAGCATTATTCATCAATTTAAAGAAATCCTTTTCAAAATTGGACGTCGCTGCAGTTCTTCTTCTAGTGTTGTTATCTATATAGGATTTCAACCAACAGTATTGAGAAAATTGTAACACCCTATTAATTTTGGTAATTCTTAATCCCATCTCTAACGCTTGTTGTACTGTCCAATAATGTGCTACATACCTCGTCTTGTTGGTGAGTGTCATCATTAATTTCGGCCATCTACCAGTCGGAGATACTTCTGTTTTTGCTAATAGCGGCAAGTCGTAATGGTGGTCGTGAAGATGTTCGGGGTACTCAAAATCAACGTCAAAGATGTAACCGGTATCTCCGTGTTTAGGGATATCGGCGATGTTATCAATCGAATTTGGATCAACCCATTTAAAATTATCATATGGAAGGGGTTTTGACATAGCCCATCCATATAGGTTATTCGCGTCAAAATAACCTATAAATGTACTTGGTTGTGACGCGTCATAGTTGGGGAGGTATTTATTGTTGGCTTTTACATATCTGGTTACACTTTGCGTTAATCCTCCTCGGATACCAGACTCTATCATCAACACCATATCTATATCGGTTAGTAGTTGAAGTTTACAGTTTGTTTCTTTTAACATGGCCTGCCATGCCAATCCGGGAGCTGTGTACGAATGAAGAGGGTCTAATCCGTATGCTTTTAAACAGGTATTCCTAAATTCTTCCATTATGTCACATAATAGTGTCACATCCAATTTAACGTAGAAATCTGAATATTCTCCCAAAGTTCTCATCCCTAATTCATTCCATACCTTACAAGCGTGTTGATAATCTTCCTCACTGATGTCCTCTTCGTATAATTTACTCTTAAAAGCTTCTCTAGGTGGAAGTGAGGTTTCTTCAAATCTTTCCAAACTGTCGATATAATCATAAGGGAAAACACCTTTGCGAAGAACTAGATCCAATTTATCGTTATTCACAATCATTCTTGTTTCTATTAAATCTTCTTTCCTGAGATTTTCTGAAAGTCTCGATAAACTGCACGGCATAAACCGGTACGAATCTAAAAATCGTAATTTTATATTTCCAATCTTCTTACTAAAGCTTATAAACTTTTCAGTTGTTTCCGCGATAACATCAATCGCACCGTCATCTCTCCCCAATTCTGGTATTATAAAATGACCATCATAACCGCTAAGGTTATGCAGTATTACAGGTATATTTCTAGGAATCTTGTAATTGATGTTGCATCCGTTACATGCCGCACCCCTATAATATCCTGTAAGATGATCATGATCCTTAACTTTGTAGTTATTCAAAGTAAACTCATTTTTACATAAAAAACAATGGGTGGCATTTTCATGTTGAATTTCTTCTTCTTCATCCATAGGTATCATTGGCACAATATCACTATACAAATTTTCTACATTCCTAGCTATTTCATATAGATGATCAAGAAATGTCGCAGCAACATCTTCACCACGGTACACCACGGGTCTTGACGTTAATCCGTACCCATTTAAATGTTCTTCAGCCAATGTAGATTTAACCAATAAACAAAAACTGTTAGGCTTATGCATTTGATATTTTATACTCTTCCTTGCTTCAACATTTTCATCTTCAATAGGGACAAGTGTTGATTCAAAATCAGCATATACCACTATAGGAATGCGATACTGATGGAACACCTTTTCAAATTGTAAGTATGATTTACTTAATGGTGGTAAGATAATCTTTGCTTCAAAGTGTTCATTACACAGTTGTTTATGTTCTTGTAACCAATTTCGGCCTCCATTTCTTTCTTCTTTAAAACAAAAACATCTTTTACAAATTACTTTTTTATGTTCATTTTTTGATAGCTGCTTGTTGACGAGTCTTTCAAATGATTTTATCCATACGTAGTGTGACACTTCATCCTTTGTAAGTAACAACAAGTCCGTATGATCTGCAAGCTCGTTCTTCACCACTTTTAAAGGATAAACTTTATTGGAACTGTCCAAAGCAAATACGTTAACTGATATTCCGGGATTTTGTTTTTCAAATTTTGAAATACACTTCAACCCTACCGGGTAAGACATACCTTGAAAATTATATCTATATCTGTAGTTTTCATATTCGACGCCAGGTCTTTGCGCATGGCGTGTCACAAATTTTGAGGTCATGGCGTATCGAAAACATTCCATATCTTCATTTTCCACATTTACACATGATTTTGTATCTTTGATCCTTTTCGGGAGTGCAATATAACTGCTGCCCATCAGCCCATAACCATGCTTGTGAACTCTTATGTCCATACCTACGACGCTAACCAGACTCCAACCTGATCCTCTTCCTTCGTGTTCTTGAATTTTCGTCAAAATCTCTTCAAAACAATCTTCTATTATTGAATCAATATCCGAATTAGCCATGATGGTTCGATTTTTTGTTATAAATCCTCTTGGTGACATTTCTTCTTCTACATTGATAAACATGGCGTCTAGGATCAAACCAAATTTAATAAAGTTTAATCGTTTTAGTTCTTCTTTTAAAATCTTGATCACAATTGGTTTAGCTTCAGCAACAAATTGTTCTAATTCCAGATTTTCGTTTTGAATTTTGTGATGCATCACCACTTTACCGGGTAATGCGTGAATACTTAAACTTGGTAGTGTATTAGATGGTCCTGCTGTTACTTCTTCTGTAGATATGTTTCTATTTTCTCTTACTGTAAAATTTTCATTTCTATTGTGATACAACTCCTTATGAATGTCTAACAATATTTCATCTTCATAAGTCTCTAAACATATCTCACAACGATGCATTTTAGCGATGTTTACCCTTTGAAATTTAACAGGTAAATGAAACGCGTCCTCTTCATACCGCCTTTTTATGCCATCTTACCCCCACCAATTTTAATCTTCTTCTTCTTCTTCTTCTTCGCTATCTGACGGGAATAATCGTCTTGCGCAGAAAACCAATCTTTGACGTATTGGTTCTACATCAGGATCGTGACTAGATGTTGGAGTTTTATGATGGACATCTTCAAATTCCAATGGTGGTGGGTATTCATTCTCTGTCAAGTCTATTTGCACATCTTCAGGTGCCTCACTTGTTAATTCTTCTTCCATACTGTCAACACTTTCCACTTCTGAGTTGTCGTCATCCGAATCTCCCATGCCGAGATCTTCTTGTTGAATTTTATATAATATTTCAAAAATAGGTTTCCTAGGATAGTCAGTGTTATCCACGGGAGCCATTCCGAATGAATAAAGGAGACTCTCTTGTGTAGCTACTTATATGACTATTTTAATAGGTCAAGGTCAACACCCCCTAAAGCGAGAATGGGGAATAGAGCACTAAGTGGCATGTTAGTCCATTACCACAAAGTGATCTATTCCCCACTCTCTAATGTGAGTCCAAATTAGCAGCCAATTATTAAATGTCAATTTTTTTTATTGTTTTATTTTTATTATTATTATTTTTTTTTTTTCAACCTCATCACTATTTATATCAAGTCCCATTAATAACCAATTGTTTTTACTAACACATAAAATTTTAAATAATTTTGTAGCTTCTTCCACTTCTTCTTTATTGACTGTCTTTCATTACACAGTTCATAGGTTCTTCATCTTCTTGTAGTAGAATTCTTTTGCATTCATATTCCAACTGCTGTATTCTTTCATTCTTTATGGCCAACTCAATAAGTAGTTGATTGATGTAGTCGGCGGCCATATCGATAGTTCTAGTCCTTGATTCTCCCAATCGCACTCCTGGTATTAGCCTTTGCAGTTTGTAGTATTTTTGTCTTATTCTCGCCTCTCTTACCTGAGCCGACTCTTTAAAATGACTTTTCGGGACTTTCAAACGTTGTTAATCCTTTTTTGTTGTAGTAAGGTCCAAAACATTGTCTCCACTTGCCATGATTCTGATTCTACTGCGAGATGTGAGAAACAAGAATATTATGAGCGGAATGAGTACAACAACGCGTCGAACCTCATTTATCCACTTTCCCCCACCAAAACACTTTCCCCCTCCATGTTTTTATAGGTCAAGGTCAAATAAACTTAACGCGAGAACGGGGAATAGAGCACTAAGTGGCATGTTATTCCATTACCACAGAGTGATCTATTCCCCGCTCTCTATTCTACATCTAATTTTTTTGTATTTTTTCTGTTTTATTTTTTTTTTTAATTTTTTGTTACCCGTCATCTTTACACAGCAGGAGGTTCATACTTTATAGGAGAGTCTTCATCAGGTTCATGAAATGCATTCCACGCACAAGTATCAGGAAGTTCATTAGGCTCGATCTTTAAAACAGGAATTTCACTAGGCGAATTCCATACACCACAAGTTTTATTCGTCTTCAGTTTGTTTTCTAACACTTCAATTTTGTCCAACAGTTCCAAAATATATTTCTTTGCACCCATCAATGTTTGTATCCTGGTATTGTACACATTCAATGAAGGCACTATAAGTTGCAATTGATGGAACGCCATTCTTTCTTTCCTACACCGTTCCTTACCTAAAGCACTCAATTTTGGATGTGTTATTTGTTTTCCTTTACTTTTTAAAGGGGTTGAATTTTCCACTGGTTCACTCATTTTTCCCACAATGTTCTTCTTAAGAGTTTTAGCAAATAAATGAACCTCCTACTGTGTTTTAACCCTCTTTTATACACAATTCCCCCCACCATTTCAATTTTTCCCCCACCATATTGTTTAAACAAAAAACCAAACTTCCAATTTTGCATTCACATTATTTTCTTTTAGAAATTTAATGAATTGCGAGCTGGATGTTGATATTTGACTGTTTGTTAAATAATCTTTTACCACTTGTTCATCTTTCCCTTCTAATATGTAGCAAAATACTTTCATCAAACTTCCATCATCTTCTTTCGATCTTATAAAGTTTGCAACAAATGTCCAATCTTCATCGACAATTTTAAAAGTTTTTATCTCCATGTGAAAAG
This sequence comes from Neoaliturus tenellus, assembly GCA_030545055.2. Lineage (NCBI taxonomy): Eukaryota > Metazoa > Arthropoda > Insecta > Hemiptera > Cicadellidae > Neoaliturus > Neoaliturus tenellus. The sequence goes on from CM061536.1 coordinate 3,495,915, forward strand.
ACATCTTTACTCCAGTTATTCTGTGACAGTAATGAAATCAACCTTTACCAAGCAACATTTATAACCAATACCCCCACTACTCTTTCCCCCACTACTTTTCCCCCACTACTTTTCGTTAGACCTCCCCTCCATACCATTACTCTAGTATGTTCTACACCTAATAAATTTACATAAGACCTGTGCACAGATTGTGCATCTTTCCCGCATAGCTTCAAATCTTATTAGCGGTGCTTTAACACGATGGTCAACGTACCCTCCTTCAACTTCAAATTCGTCCCAATCATCTATAGCTGCTCGTGCACAATCTGGACAAAGCCGGGTCCCATCTGCAAATTTATAAGCGACAATAATGCCAAATCCATAATGTTCTCTTCGATACTCGTGTATTGCATTTCTAACCGTATTGGGAATAACACATTCTCCTGATCTTATTATGTGATTAAATAAGAAATCATCACAAATTATTTTTCTCAAACAAATAACAAAAAGACTATCCATCGTGTTGTAGATGAGAGTAACATTCGTACTAAACTGTTTTACTGCCTACCACCCGCTTAAATAACTTATCCCCACTACTATTTTATAGGTCAAGGCCAAGCAATATTAACGCGAGAACGGGGAATAGAGCACTAAGTGACATGTTATTCCATTGCCACAAAGTGATCTATTCCCCGCTCTCTATTCTACCTCTACTTTTTTTTACATTTTTAATTTTATCATTTTTTTTATCATTTTATGTTTTTTAACTTAAAATCCTAATATTTCATTTCCTTCTTCTTCACCTTCTTCAACCACACCTTCATTACTACACACATTTTTCAAACTTAACAGTTCTTTCTTCATTTTATTGTTTTCATTTTCCAATTGTTTAATTTTTGATTTTTTTTCTTCCAATAGTAGCTTTAAATGTTTTATGTAACTAGCAGCTACGTGGACAGTTTTCACTCGGTTTTCTCCAAGTCGCATTCCGGGAATTTGAAATTGAAGTCTGTAATATTCAATGTTGATATTGGCCTGGGTTTGTCTTGATTGTTCACTTCTTCTCCTTCTGGTCTCCTCTTCTGCATCAGAAATAAGCGTATGATACAAAATTGGACGTTGCATCGTAGTTGGCTGCTCTTGTAAAAATAAAACTAAATTCACTCCTACATCATATTTATCCCCTTTCCCCCACCACTTTACCGGTTGTCCCAAAAATGACGAATACATATTTCAACGGTCACGCTAGCACCATTTTTAACAAGATGGTTATAAAGAAAATAAGGATAGTCGCAAGATTTAAGATCTTCATTTGCCAACATGAAATCAAATGCTAATTTCCTTGAATATTCATTATGGAATTTTTCATGAACACTAATTAGAATTCCAGCCTTTTCAAACTTATAACCAATGTCTGGGATTTTCTTACAATCATCTATGTCCAGAAGTGGAAAATAATATGTGAAGGAGTTCACCGGTGGTACCCACACTCTATCACACTCTTCACAAAACACTTTGTACATTCTCGCTCGCTCATCCATTTTCAAATGATTTTTACTCATGCCAGACTACCGTTTAAATAGCCTACTACCTCATCTTTCCCCCCACCATTTTTATTCCAAATTTGTTTCCTCATGTTGCGGAGTATCAATAACATGGGCAGCGGCATTCCAGAGTTGTGACTACTGTTCTTCTTCACCTTCAGATTCTGTTAATTCTTCCGGTTGGTGCATAAAGGATACATTTGAATTTGAAGCGGGTCCAATATCATTGTTCATTTGTTCATTTAAATTTAAAAATTCTCCAACTATTTCTTCCAAAAACTGTCCAAACGTAATATTTACCTCTTGCTCTACTTCTTCATCTTCTGCCATCTCACGATCTATAACAATTTCAGTGATGTAAATAAAAGTGGTATCTCTCGGAGACATGGTTTAAAAGAAGAACATGTGGCTCCAGTAACAGTTACACGAAAAATGAACAGGATTGTGTGGAACCCTCACTTATATAGGAGACTGGAGGGGGGGGGGGTAAAGTCAATTATAAAAATTTGTAACTCGCCTTGCTCTAATTACTCTTCCGCAGACAGCTTGTATTGCATTGCAACCACTTCCACCTCTATCTTCATGCTTTCTACAAGATTACGTACGTGCAGCATCCATGGAAACAGTATTTCTAAAACTTCAATCCTTACTCGACATGCACACAATACTTCATACGCATCACGACGGTACACAAACACACTAACCCCCATGCCCATATCCCTCATTATGTTTTGTTCAATTTTCAAAAATAACCTATACAATAGCGGCCAAACTTCTGTGTGCTCAGCAAAAAACGAATCCAGTCTCTTATACATGTTTAACGTATAGCAACAAGACAAATAATGAGCAAACACATGTGATAGCTGCTTTTATAACGTTCGCCAGTACAGTAAAAATTTGGGGGGGGGGATATGATTTTTTAGTGGGATGTTAAAAATTAGTAGTTTAAAACCAAAGCCGAAAAGTAATGATTAAACCCTATATTTTCTTCTAATTGCAAATACTCCACATATGCCTCCGCCCATAGCCATAACAGATCAATATTACGCCAATATACACCAAAGGTGGGTCTATCATCAACTAAAATTGGAGATGCTATGTTCACTAATCTTCCGTTTTCTATCCATGTCATAGCTTCAATTACAAACCTTCCTATAATATCCATTGGAGAATTAATATCCAAAAATATTCTTGTAACAACATTTTCACTTAACAAGGGCACTTCAATTTCTTCATTGTTTTCTTCGTCGTTTTCTTCGTCCACCTCCAATACTTCTCCAATCTTTGTACATTTATTATAAAATATTGGAACATCTCGGGGAGACATGTTCGCTCTAACTATTATTAGCAAGGAATGGCTCCAACACAAACCGCCACACTCTTATATAGGCAAGTCAATGAAAAATCAGCGGGGGGGGGGGTCAATGTCAAGGTCACATGAAAGTAGGTCACGGGACTTAGAGCGACCAAAAAATAATGGGAGAGAAACGCAGCGCACTCATCACAGCGCTGGTTTCTCTCCCATTATTTTTTGCCAAAAAAATTTTGAAAAAAGCTAATTTATTTTAAGATTTGCTACGACCCCACCGAGTCCAACCATCCTCACCTCTTATCAGATAGTCTCTCGCATCAAGTCTATTGATCGCTTTCAGGTTTCTTAGAGGTACAGATAGCTGTATTACCCACTTATAGCCGTTACATGAAATTACAATTTTATTATGCTTATCTGTTTTGCTTACAAAGAAATACCTCAAACCTTTTGTCAGCCTATCCAATTTGGTGAGGGGGTAGGACTTGCTGGAGATCACAGTCGGTTGTGGCACAGAAAGATGTTTCACAACATGCAAACGGCAATACTGTTCGTTTAAAACACATTTCTTACCACAAACCGATCCTTTTTTAAGTCCCCTACCGAGCAATTCAGGACATTTACGGGGATTTTTAAATGCCCTGCGACGCTCTTTCATTAATAATCGGAAGCGCTCTGAAGGAGCAATTTTGAAAAGTTTCTTTTTTCTTTTTAGGATAGGAATAGTAGGACTATTAGGATTGGGTTCAACGATAGGTGTTATTAGTGGTGGTAAGGATATGTAGCTGCGGATAGAGTTCAACAATGAAGGTGTGTCCGGACGAAGAGGCTCACCAGTTCTTGGGACATCCGTCACTTTCTTCTGCGGTGGTGGTGGCATCACTGCAGATCCATCTTCTGACAGCTGCTTCGCATGGATTGGTGACGGAGGCGGCGAGAAGATGCTCCCAAGAACTGTCATCGCTTGCAAAAGAATGTTGGGCGAAGCAGGAGTTTTGGATGTGGAAGGTGGCGTGTCCATCCGCTCCAACATGTGCTCCGGCACATTCTTCAAACGGAGTCTCTTCGTCGGTGCAGTCGGTGCGAGAGGTGCTGATGTGGTAGCAGTGCTAGTAGTGTTGGAAGTAGTAGTGCTGGTAGTACTGGACATGGCTCTGATGCGGCAGCGTTGGCGGCTGGAATCAGAATAAACAGACCCGTTAGAACGCCTCGCTTAAATAACCGCACGCAACAAGTGAAAGTGACCTCGGGGGGGGGGAAGGGGGGGGGAAGGGGGGGGGGTTATGCATGAGTGAATCGAGGTCAAGGTCACCAAAAAATAATAATGATCCAAGGTGATGGAGGCGGCCAGGACCGTCTCCACCACCCTGTGTTCCTCAAACACTCCCAATCCCAACCCACAAAGTTACGTCTTGCGAGGGATCCCAATTTTTTTTGCCCGCACGCACTTTGGCGATCCAGTTTGGTGAGCTGTGATACGGGCGGCCAGTCTCGGGCCATTTGGCACTGGGCTTGACCATGTGGTAGTTAGGGACACTGGAACAGCTAGTGCAAGACGCAACTCTAACCTCCCACCCTTAATCTAAACCCACCCAAACATATTTTTGCCTGACCAAAATTAAAAACAAAAATCAAAAACAATAAAAATATGCGCTACCTACGGCACAACGCGCATGTCCCACCCATATTTAATGAAGTTCAATGGAACTTCTTTAATTTACATTTACATTTACATTTTAATCTACCCATCCTAACAGCTAGCTGTGGAAATTATTAGTACACATATAAACACAGACATAGGCAGACACACAGGCACACACACAGACACACACACACACACACACACACACACTAAACCAATACTTAAAATTAAAAACACATTTCTTAAACATATATATATAATACCATAACACACCTTAATGCTAACATCGCAATGCGCAAGTTAAACCTTAAAACTAACACATCTTAAGACTAAAACCAAAAAACACTTTGCATAAACACACACACACACACACACAAAATATTAAATAGTAATAGCCTAACAACAAGAGTAACTCAAATATATATCGGCCGCTTATACATTTGAGTTGCCCTCTGAGTTGGGTCGGACTGCCGCGTCCGGAGTTCCGAGCCCAACTGCGGCGGCAATAGTCGTCGGGGTGGTTCTCGGTTCGCAGAGTGGTGGGGGCAGCGGTAGGGGTTTAAGGGGGTATGGAACCTTCCAGCAACGTCAATGGAAAATTCCAAACGGATGTGCTTTGTTACATGTGGGTCGGGCAAAACGCAGGTGGAGCCTTGTATCTCTCAATTTGCATTAGATAACATCAAATTACATCCGCTGACAAGTAGGAGCCTTGTACCTCTCAATTTGCATTTGATAGCATCAAATTACATCCGCAGCTTTCCCCATCGCGTGACAGCATAATTATCGTCGATTGTTATCCACCCTCTTCCGACGCTTAATTATAGTTGCAGCGGAAGTAAACCTCCGGTACACGCAACTTGTTTTTAACATACAATAGACTATTGTTTGCAAATGCACACATAATCCTTGGCCTGGTCGGTAATTCTTACACGCTACACCTAAGACGTTGTGACGTCAGGGGGGGGGGGGAAGGGGGGGGGGTCCGCTCCGGAAGGGGGGGGGGGTCATGCATGAGTAACCATCCGCGTGCATATAAACGAAGGAAAGCTCGCGCGCCGCCCATATAGAGGGCTGGCACCCCAGCGGTAAACAACAGATCCGTGAGTTTATACCACATAGTACTATAACATATGATTTATTTTTAACACTTTACATTTTAATTTTTTTTTACACTATTTCTTAACACTACAACAATCATTTTATAAATCACACTTTTATTTTCGCGTCTATTTTCCATTTTTGTTTAAACTACATATGCTAATTAACATCGCGTGCAGGCAACTCACACTGATTATTTGCAGGTTCCATTCTTACACACCTGCTTCCTCCTTACTATGCACATTACTCTCTTACTTTAACAACACTTAAACTCTAACCGCTACTTCTCGGTCATATTAATATAGTTAGTGCTACACTACAGGATTTACCTGTGCAATGGTGCACGCGATATTTCCTGCACATCTGCGGGTAATACACCTTACACCCGTCTACTATTATACTTATTGCTACATTAAACGAGACATTTCTTGCACGCCTGCAGATAATACACTTGCTAACCGTCTACTAATATGATTATTGCTACAGTACAAGAGACATTTCTTGCTCACCTGCAGGTTATACACTTTACAACCGGCTACTATTATAGTTAACACTACACCATAAGATTAAGCCGTACACATGGGTATTGTAATCCTACTTCATCGTGCACGGAGCATTTCTTGCACACCTGCACCTTATACACTTTACTACCGTCTAATATTACAATTATTGCTATGATACGGTAGTTACCTGTTCAATCACAGTTGCGGCCCCACTTGCTTATCCACAGGCCGATACTCGCAATCCTACAACTGAATAATTAATTAATTAACTTCCGCTATTACCGATACTTTTCTTAAACTATCCGTCTCTTGTGACCGTAGCCGCGGCCGACTGACAAATAACCGAGCTCCCGCAAACCTCGCTCTTTTATGCGGTTTTCTCGGGGAGGGAGTTGGAGGGGATTGGAGGGGGTTGGAGGGGCGTCGCACGTGACTCATCGATCGCATAAAAAGGGGGGTTGCCGCCGCGCGCGTGCCATTTCGGTGGCGGCATTGGTCGGGTGAGGTACTATCCGTAGGTCTCTGACGCTTTTATAACTAACGCTTGTTACTTTAAAATGTGTTTCCCCTTTATATGCTAATTAGTTTCTATATATTCAAACACAATCGCGGCCGCTGACCATTTGCCGGCTTACTCTCAAGCGGTTCACATGTAAAATCATGGCTTCCCACACTTTACAGCTGAAACTTTTGCGCACAAAACACATTTTACAACAGCATTCTACACCTGCAGTTTCAAAACCGCGTAGTAAGGTGGCTAGACTTAAAAAACGGTTCAGGTTTCACCCGTTGTATTTTGCACCACCTCACATTAGCAACGCTTGTACTGTTGATACTATTCTACAGACAGTCTTGACTGACATGCTGAAGTACCGACATTTCCCTCTTGTCACGCCTATTGACGGTCCCGTCCAGTTCTTCTTGTTCACCATCTTACCGGGTCTATATCATCGGACATCCTCCGACTCGTGTCTCATTGCTCTCTATCGCCTCACACGGTAAACACCTAAAAGCTCTCATCTCTCTCTCTCTTGCAACCATGGACACACAACAGGGTTCACCGGTGCAGTCCCCTGAAGTGACTTCCACTACGGAGACTACTGCTAACACTGCACCAAGTCCCACAGACAATTCTTCCACGCCTACAACGAACACCTGCTCCCGCCCGGTACAGAGCGATGCGGTGACCACTACTGCCGCAAACGACGTGGAGGCTATTCTACGATCACTGATGGGGTTCGATTAAAATAAATAAATGAAAAAATAAAAAGAAAAACCCCTCCCTCCGCCCGCCGCTCCCGCTCCGATCCGACCCGTCCCGAGTCCCCGCCCCGACTGAGCCCCTCGCGGCTCCACTTTTTTAAAACTCCCTCCGGATGGCCTTGACCCACTTACAAAACACATCCATCACTGTCATCCACACCTGCCGGTTCGAACCGCTTGGCCTTGAAATGGGCCAGAACCGGCAAAACCCCACTACTATTATCAAAAGTTAAATTATGTGATATAATCTGTTGAAAACATTAAATTTACAAATAGTATAATTTTTCTTGGCTTCTCGGGAATCAAACCCGGGTACCGGTACCTCAGTGAGTATTTCTATAATTTATAAACTCCGTCATTTAAATTTCAGGCCTATGCGTTGGCAAAAAACTCAAGCGCAATCAAAACAGCCTCTAATGCATTTTTCATGGATCAATAGTTTTTTATTGTCCAGAATAACTGCAACAACGAACTTCAATCTAAAAATCAATCATAAACTTGACGTCGAATGTTTTAAGTCAATCTCAGGATTCCTTCAAAAGTTATTGTCGGACATTGCAATGGAGTTAAATCAATAAATTTAGGCACCAACAGTCTTGTATGAGGATTTCACTCCTAATTCATTCATCAAATTATTTTGAAAATATGTCTAAATTTTCTTCTGAACCCTGTCCCCATTCGGTTTTTAGTACGGAATTAATAACAAACGGCCTTAGAAGTTATTTTCATGCCTTATGTCGTTTTGCAATCGTTTATAGTTTTAATCGTGTACAGTAAAAAAATAAAAAAACATAATTTTTTTATTCTTTTTTGTTATTGGTTTTAAAAAACAAGTGATCGATCTAACTATGATGGTTCTAGCCACCAGTTCCCCGCCAAAACTGGACCTCCCCACTCGTGGCGCACTCTGACGGGCCAATGTGTCCCCAACCAAACCATCCCTTCAGTGAGGACTGCCTGTTTCTGAACGTCTTCACCCCGGTGGTAAGATTATTTCAAGTAAAAACTTGCCTTTCATATTTTTATAGACGATTATTCTAGTATTTATTTACACATAGAAAGCGTAATGTTTCTATTTTTAAAAGGTTTTAGGGTTTAAATTTTATTTATTCCACGATTAGGTTTGGTAACAGTTAGTAAATTATTATTCTTAAGACAAAAAATGCAATTTTGTTATGGAAGCCATGAATTTTTTAAAGGTATTTATTGGGATTCTAAAAGTCGAATAAAGCTGAAGAAGGGTGACGAATAAAAACATGTGAATACTACAGGACAGTTTTGGATAGTTGGACAGTTTTATTTATTTCTGATTAACAAAAGGCAGCCATGTCTGCAAAAAATCTTGTTAAATACATCCCTGACCACGGCCGCTACATGGGCTCAGCCAGCTTATACAGCACAATGAGGTAACGTGTCTTTTTTGCTCAAAGCGTTAGGAATAATTCCCACAAATTTAAATTCACTGTGAAGATAACACTAGACACACAAATCACAAGTCACTTGAAAATCAAGTGATGCAGAACGGTTTGAAGGTGCTCCATTCAACGATCCAACTTTAGCCAATTCAAAGCTGTCCAGTTGGCTGGATGTATGGCTTGTTGAAACCTGCGGATTCTTTGGAAATGAGGAAAGGAATGTTTGCGATGTTGATCAATTAAATTAGTGTAGTAAAATTAGTCGGGAAAAATGAAATAATTTTTGGAAAGCTAATTTTTTTTGAAATGTGTTCTATGGCATCCCCTGACCTTCCTCCGAAAAGTCCCCTGCAATCCCATGTGGGGATCATGCTCAAAAATGAGGGGTTGGCCTATAAGGAGTTAAAATATATTTTGATATTAAGCATACTTAATTTGAATAAGTTCCAGAAGGTTTATATATATCAAATTAAAGGTCTTAAAATGTAGAGCACAATGCCGTAAGCCCGACCTAAATATAACGGTCGAGAGAAAAATGGCAGATGTTCAAAATTTAGAATAAAATAATTCTATCAAAACTTTGAAATGCAATAACTTCCGACATATTTGACCTTTTGAGGTCTGGTTTTCGGCTATGTACTCTCCTTAAAAAGGCCTTTAAAATTATGTATAGCATGGCTATGGACTAAAAAGTTTTTTTCAAAACTCCCTCTTTGGGACGTCCATGTAGAGGGTGGTTCAAGGGTAATATGATGGGCATATGTCAAACTATCCGTATTTGCCAAGGTAATTGTACAAGCAAACGTTTGCCGCAAACCGGAGCTCAAAAGGTCAAGTATTTGTAATATTATTACATTTTTTAGCGTTTTGATTAAAATTTGATTTTTATTCTAAGTTTGATAGGCTGCCATTTTAGACTCAAGCAACCTTTTGAGATGGGGTTTGCGGCATTGAATTCTACTACTTTAGAGCTTTAATTTGATATACATAAGACTATTGGTCGGCGAAAGACTTATTTCTGACTCCACGAGGGCCATCCCATCATTTTTAGGCATGTTGCCCACTGGGGATTTCAGGGGACTTTTCTGAGGGAGGTCAGGGGATGACATAGAACACATTTCAGCAAAAATTGGCTGTCCAAAAATTTTTTCATTTTCCAGCCATATTTTGGCTTAATTTTACTACACTAAATATCTAATTCCACCCACCACAGCACGCTGTAAGCTAGTATTCATATTACAAACAAGTACCTAACATGCGATCAAAGCTGTTGCAGCGGTACTAGAGGAAAATCAATTATTTACACAATGCTGCTGTGAAGATTTTCTTGTTATGCAAGTAGTGTAGCTTTCAAAAAAATATATTAGTAAAAAAATTGTATTTAATTTTTAAATTGTTGTATAATTAATGACATTATCTACTACAAGAAAACACTAGACGTGTCGCTTTATAATATGTGGTTCTCTGATAGATTTCGAAAGCTTTACAGTGTTTACTTACAAAGACATTCAAAATCCACAATAGTGGATAGTATATGTATATGTTGAAACTACTTTCAATGTTGGACGTAGTTTTAATTCAAAATGACCATATATTAGTCAGTACAACCACAGAATAATTATTAAAGCGAAATATTTGGATTTAAATATGTTTTTAAAATCACTGGCATAGATTGAAAAGAAAATTAAATTTCGAGAGCAAGTATGTTAAGTGTTATGGTAGGCTATCTCTTAAACATTACACATGCAGTAACATTACACCTGTAGTAAAAACCGTGAAAACAAACATTATCGTCACAAATAAACATTAACTCTTAACCTCGTCATCGCTTGTTGAGTGCCACATACAAACCATTTCGACATATTTTTGCAATTACATCTATTTATGTCGGTGGTGATTTTTTGGTTTTTATAAGGAACTAGCAGCTTACCTGGCATGCTTTGCAATACTAACCAGAGGAAGGTTTTGCCCTTCAAATTCAGCACGTTCGCTCCGCTCACTAGCCGCAAGTCTAAATTATCCTCTAGTTTTGTTATTAACGATCTCGATCTCTCCTCAACACTTTAAATATGAACAGCTGTTTGTATAATATAATCCTAATGTAATTATTAGTTCAAGTACAAAATTTTTGTTTCCATAGGAATAACATGGTAACTTTTAAGATGTGTGGGGCGGAACCCTGTGGAATTTTCTTAATTTTTACTTTCATAATAACCTACCACTGACAATAACAAAAACAATAAAAAAGAATTAGCAAATCGATCCAGCAGTTCACACGTAAAAGCGTGACCAGAGAAATAAGGATTCAATTTTAGATAGAGAGATTGTGTAATGCCTGATATTGGTTATGGTTGTCTTCCTGAATTGTCCATTGTCATTATAAGTCCAATGATAAAAAGCAACTGGGTCCAGAGTCAGAAATGGCTACCTTTTGATTTAAGTGAGCATGAGGTGAGCACTAAAAGCTGTCTAGTATACAATATTAATGGACCTCACAAATCAAAACATAATCTCCTTACTCAATAAGTACAGTTTTGTACAGGAGAATGGTTTAAAAAAATAATATACTATTTAAAATTAAGTACTTCTACAATCCTTATTATGTAACAGAGTGTATTTCTTCTAACGCATTGTGCCAATCTTACAGCTTCAAAACAATTTTATTCCCCTCCTTCACCCAATTCTTCAAAGATATTTATACCATTGATTGTTTGACTTTTAATCAATAATCCTGCCGAAAGAATTAGCTGATCTTTGACAGTAACAAAGCTACACAAGTCATCATACCCATTCTACACTCAACCTTCATTCATATTCGCCTTAAATGCGCACCCTGGTAGCGTCGTCAGCGTCTTAAAAAGTGACAAGTAATATGAAATGGACAATTCTTTCAATCTTTTTCGAAACCTTAAAAATTTTAAATATAATTTACATTGGTTAGTAAAACATTTAAGACTTATATGTTGGTATTCTTTTAAAGATTTCGGTCCTGTGTGATTTTATTTACGAATTTGCTTTATTCCCAGGAATGCAGTATAAACATGGATGTGTATGGCAAAATGCTCCTAGTTTTTCTTCACACGTGACATTGTTTTAAGGTTATACAAACCGTAAACTGTAAGAATTTCATTTTTTTTTCAAAGTGTTCTATGAAGGATATTTTAAGATTTGAATTTAAAACTGCATTACTGGCTTTCACTAGTTTTAAAACTGCTAGTGTCTATAAGTTATGTTTAGATGCTGAACCGAGAATAGTTATATTATAAACCAAATACGATTGGATATTCGAAAAATAAGTTATTTACAGTTTATTAATTGATATAAGTTATTGCATTTTCCTAAAAAAAACAAAAAAAAAAAACTCATCAAGTGCAGTAAAGACTTTATTCCAACAGAATGCCTCCCAGGACCGCAGTAAGTACCCGGTGATGGCCTACATATACGGAGGGGGCTTCACTGTCGGCTCCAGTTCCTCTCTACTGTTCGGTCCTGATTTCTTAGTCCCCCAGGACGTCATTCTCGTCACCATGAACTACAGGCTAGGAGCTACAGGTGGGTGTTCCTATTCTTTAGGCGTCGAAGACTACGGAGAAATATTTTATCTTTCCCCCATCACAAATCCATTTGTATCCAATATTTTGAGTTAATATTTTAAAATGTAATTTCAGTTCTTCCAATGATTTCAGTGATTGTTCTATGGTTGTGGAAGGTGTTATTGTAGATTCCACTTTATGAGGGTTGTTCCTTAGATTTTTAATTGTTATTTTGCATTGCATTGTCGAATTTATGATAAATGGTATATTTTCCAAATTAATTTCAGAAGTATTCTATGTTTATTTGAGGCATTGTTGAATGAAAAGACAACTTGAGCATGAAATGGTTAGTAAAAGTAACAAATAACTACTTTATTGGTTGTATTTTACAAAAATAAATGTCATTCACAAATTAATCCCAATGCGTGATTTTACACTGCATGATAGTTTATGTTCCCAAATTACTAATAAAAATCATTTATAACAATACAGTACCTATCAATTTTATTGAATAATTATCATTAGTTATGTCTCAAACAGTGTGGGTATTCACTGTGGAAATGCTTGTATGATAGTGTCAATATGTTTAAAAATCCCTAGAGATAGCCCAAATTCATGAACTAATGTAGTGTTTCTCACATGAAGGTTTCCTGACCCTGGGCACACCCGAGGCCCCCGGTAACCTGGGCATCCTAGACACCCGCCTGGCGCTGCGCTGGGTGCAGCACGAGATCTCCCGGTTTGGGGGAGACCCTGACCGAGTCACGATGTTCGGCCACAGCGCCGGCTCCATAGTCACCATGGTACACTACCTGTCCCCGGGCTCGTCGGGTGGGTCGAACAAGAAAACGTTATAGTATTATTAAATAAACGGTATCAGTTAACTGACACATACTTTCTCCCAACAATATAAAAAATGATGTTAAAGGCTTCAACCATAAATGTCTTGATGACTCAGTCGGATAGCTACCAGCTGAGCAGCGCGAGTTTGAACCTACACGCGTCTGTGACTTTTAACAACGTACTGCGTTTACCGCTAAACGAAAAATTGAATTTTCTCCGCAACCACTTGACATAGAGCAAAAATTTTAAGTACTGGATTGTTTAGTTTTTTGAGCTTGATTTAATGGCGATAAGTAAAATTTATTTAAAAATAACAGCTATCTTGAAAATCCAAAAAATTGATTTTTGAAACACTTATTACGCCATAACTTTTGAACGAGCATTTTCTCGGAGATGCGGGTGGTGTCATTTTATTCAGCATTTTAATGTTAATAAACCACAAAATTTTAATCAAAATCGTTAGAGCCGTTTTTGAGAAATTTGGATTTTTCACGATTTTTGAGGGTTTTGGGGGGTAAAATACCCTTAAAAATCAAAAATTCAAAAAAATGAAAAAAACGCCTGGAATTATCGTGCGTTTGCACCTACATACCAAATTTCACCAAAATCGGACCATTAGGGCATCTTCTAGCTCTGTTTACATCCTGACACACACACACACACACACACACACACACACACACACACACACACACACACACACACACACACACACACACACACACACACACACACACACAGACATCACTTGAAAACCAATTTTTTGGACTCAGAGGGCACCAAAACGAATAAATTTACCAACAACTCAAATTTTAAAATTTTGACGAAACCAATACTTTCTCGATATATACATTTATAGGGGGAAAGGGGGCTCCAAAATGGATATATACATCATCAAACTAATGCGAAGTGTTTTACGAATACAATACTTTCTCCATATACTATGGGATAGGGGGAGAAAGTAACATACTTCTGCTGTATCATAGTCTTTATAATTTGTCTCATAGGCAATGAGACATTATTTAAGATATTGCTCTTATTTACCCACAATAAAGTAACTAAAAGAAAATTTTTGAAAACTACATTCGTCCAATTCAAAGCATGTAACAATTGACTAATACGAGTATAAACATAGGGTTTTATTTGTACAAGGATACAAATATAAAGCACTAATATCTTACGATGGTGAAACATTGTGTTCTAGATTTATTCCACCAAGCGATATGCCAAAGTGGTCAGCTTGTAGAACATGTTTTTGAGCCCGAAGAAGCCGTGCGCCGCGCCATGAGGCTGGCTGACTTCGTAGGCTGCGACTCTTCACTAAACGACACAGTGTTGTTGAAGTGTTTACAAAATGTTGATATCAATCTGCTGATATCTCAACAGAATATACCAATTCCAGTAGAGGTGCGTTTGTACAGATATACTAATGATGATAGTGAAATATATAAATGTTGTTTTTTACCTTGTTGAAATGCGGAAAATTCAATTGATGACAGGCATTGTTTATTGGTAATGATTTTTTTGTATGTGATGTGATACATTTATCCAAGTTATCAAAAAAGTCTTAAGGAACACTCAATGGATTTATAAATTCATTTATTAAAATAAGTAATACTTAATTAGTTTTTCGGCTCTCAAATACAAAAATATATTATAAAACATATTATAAAACACCCCTTCTTTATTTTCGTTCCTGAACTCTGTCAATGATTTCACAGTTTTATTTTACAATTACAAAAATGGTCTTACATAAATTTGAATATTCAACCTTTCTTTTGTTACAAATATCCAAATCAATAAGAAAATTCTCGACAAACAAATCCACTGTCATCAAATTACTTGTCTAAACTGTTATGAATATAAATCTTGCCAAATGAAACAAAAGTAAATTTCGCCATTACTTATTGTAGCACCACTTACTGGTTCAAATAAAGAGTATATTAATATGTTTATATTACTCCAGTATTTAGCGACAGGGGTATCTCTTCGGTTCATGCCAGTACTGGATGCTTCGTTTTCCGAGAATGCCATTTTCCCAGACTCCCTGGAGAATACCATGAAGATGGCTGCTAATCTACCCAATCCAAAACCACTTATGACAGGATTTGCTACAGGCGATGGGATCGTCAAGTTTCGTAAGTGCATCCCTCAACACAAATATACAAATTTACATGATAAGTAGAGGATTGAATATATATACTGGGTGAGTTTCTACTGACGGCCATAACTTCGCCAGTGGATTATAATCATCAAAAGGAACAAAAAAGTCCCCGTTAACCCTAGTCCGATTCCAAACCGTTTGTTTATAATTTCGAGTTTTGTGGTTTTTATAATAAAACTGGACTTTGTCCCACTATTTGCGTGATAAAAATTAAACCAATTAACCTAGCGACTCATACTTAAAATAATTAGATAGAGCATAAAATTTTCTATAAAATCAAGTTTACTTTAAAAAATATTTCATTTCTTTCACCGGTTTCTAGCCAAATTTAGATAAAAAATATGCGAAATTAATTATTTAGGTTATGTTTTAAGAGCATTTTTCGTTACTTTAACCTAATGCCACGTAATGTCCAACTAAATAAAAAACTTCCCTATTTAATAAGCTTTAAACCAATATCCTATTTAAACCTGTTGCAGGTACACGGTTTAAAGGTGAGGGTATTATGTTTAATATTAAAAGGTAAATAGCCAAAAAAACTGTGGTACAGTAACTCAATGTAAAATGATTTCGTGATAACAAGGAATTAACAAGTATTTAAAAAAAATAAAACTAAAATAAAAACAGTTTACTGATTTGGTTTTAGCAAAGTAACAAACATACAGATAATAATCAACCCTAGTGTCTTGTGTTATGAAAGCCTGTAGCTTGTTACTGGTTCCAATCAGCTGATTCATTGTTGTCCATAAAAAAGTCTGAATATCAGCTGCACTGAATGCCGTATTAGTGCAACAATTAATTGATGTTTATTTGGATTCCACTTCATAAAAGCGGTTGTTTGTTATTATTTTTGATATGGATCCGTTTACAAGTTCAGAATATGCTGACATGCATTTTGTCTATGGTTTTTGTTCTGGAAATGCATCTGAAAGAGTTCGCGAGTACAGACAACGCTTTCCAAATAGGCGAGTTCCTGGTCGAAAAACTTTTATTCGTGTCCACTACAATCACAATGTTAGATTGTATACTTAATTTAATGTTATATAAATAATGTTAATTGTATCACAATGTTTGCGTGAAAATGGAAGGTTTCCAACCAACGACCGTTTAGTCGGTAACTTCATGCAGGATGTCGGATTGGAAGAGGCTGTGCTGGAACGGGTAAGTGAAGATCCGAGGATAAGTACGAGGACATTAGCGATTGAATTTGGGGTTTCTCAAATCTTTATATCAAAATTATTACGAAAAGAGGGGTTGCACCCATTTCATTTCACGCGCGTACAGAAGCTCGAGGCGAGAGATCCGCCTCAGAGGCTTCAGATTTGTCGGTGGATCCAGCGGTGACTTCCTGAAAACAATTTTATGGACTGATGAATGTACATTTACGAGAGATGGGGTCTTTAATTTTCACAACGAGCATCACTATGCTGAAGATAACCCTCACCTCGTTCGTGAATCTCGAAGTCAGTCACGATTCAAGGTAAATGTGTGGGCTGGACTGATCGGAAATCGAGTGATTGGACCATATCTTGACCTTCCTCCAACGCTTAATGGAGTAACCTACTTGCAGTTCCTGATTGAAATCCTACCAGAACTCCTTGAAGACCTTCCATTGAATTTGCGTGATCGTATTGTGTACCAAGCCGATGGTGCAGCCTCGCACTACGATGTCAATGTACGTGATTATTTAAACAACAACTTCCACATGTGGATAGGAAGAGGTGGGACCGTTGCTTGGCCTCCACGGTCACCAGACCTCAATCCACTTGATTATTACTTTTGGGGGTATCTAAAACAAGAAGTCTATCGGACACCAGTGGAATCAGCTGAAGAAGTGAGAAACCGGATTGTAGCAGCTACTGCAGATACTGAGAAAACGTGTCCGCATCTGTGTCAGACAAAATGGCGGTCATTTCGAAAACTTAATTAAGTAGCTATTTACATTGGCCTTTCTGGAGGCTTGTTAATTCCTTGTTATTCCAAAATCATTTTACATTGAGTTACTGTACTACCGTTTTTTGGCTATTTACCTTTTAATATTAAACATAATACCCTCACTTGTAAACCGTGTTTTAATTTAGTTTTGTTGTATTTTTCTGTCATTCCTACCTGCAACAGGTTTAAATAGGATATTGGTTTGAAGCTTATTAAATAGGGAAGTTTTTTATCTAGTTGGACATTACGTGACATTAGGTTAAAGTAACGAAAAATACTCTTGAAACTTAACCTAAATAATTAATTTAGCATATTTTTTATCTAAATTTGGCTAGAAACCGGTTCAAATTCAAATTCTTTATTCAGCCATTCAATCAATTATTGACCATAGGCCCTGTCATTAAAACTAACTAAAACTAAGAAGAAAAAAAATTACAATCAGATACAAATCCTCTTGATTAACAAAAAGCAGTCGGTGAAAGAAATGGAATATTTTTAAAAGTAAACTTGATTTTATAGAAAATTTTATGCTCTATCTAATTATTTTAAGTATGTGTCGCTAGGTTAATTGGTTTAATTTTTATCACGCAAATAGTGGGACAAAGTCCAGTTTTATTATAAAAACCAGAAAACTCGAAATTATGGACAAACGGTTTGGAATCGGACTAGGGTTAACTGGGACTTTTTTGTTCCTTTTGATGTTTAAAATCCACTGGCGAAGTTATGGCCGTCAGTAGAAACTCACCCTGTATATACACACATTAATATACAGGGTGTCCAGCTTCAACCTTTACAAACTTTTCCAGGTTATTGCCCACGTCAAAATAAGCAAAAAAGTTCCTATAAACATATGTCCTAAAATGCTTCGTTAACCCTCTAGCCGCCATTTTGTTTTTTACACTAAATAATTTTTTTCCGTAACGGATCATTGTATTAAGTTAATATTTGGCATGAACCTTCACTATAACAATACCCATTTTCAGTAAAAAAATAATTTTTTCCAATGTGTATTTTCAAAATGGCGGCAATTTTAAAAATTTTAACTCAAATATCTCAAAAACGGTAAATTTTATAAAAATGTTACAAGAGACAAAAAAGTTGAAAAATTAAATTATCTAAACAATGATACCAAGTTTGTAACTATCCAACAACAAATAACGGAGTTATTGTGGTTTTCCTGCAGAAAAACACTGATTTTGCACGCCAATTTAGGTTATTTTAAGAGAAAAATCTCAATAACTCCGTTATTTGTTGTTGGATCCTTACAAACTTGGTATCAATGTTTAGAAAATTTAATTTGTCAACTTTTTTGTCTCTTGTAACATTTTTATAAAATTTACCGTTTTTGAGATTTTGAGTTAAAATTTTTAAAATGGCCGCCATTTTGAAAATACACATTGGAAAAAATAATTTGTTTACTGAAAATGGGTATTGTTATAGTGAAGGTTCATGCCAAATATTAACCTAATACAATGATCCGTTACGGAAATAAAAATTATTTAGTGTAAAAAACAAAATGGCGGCTAGAGGGTTAACGAAGGATTTTAGGACATATGTTTATAGGAACTTTTTTGCTTATTTTGACGCGGGCAATAACCTGTAAAAGTTTGTAAAGGTGGAAACTTACACCCTGTATATACAGGGTGTATATACGGGACACCCTGTATATACAGGGTGTCCCGGAACTCTCTGGAACCCTTTTGTATATTTGTTCCTTGCATCGAGACAAGAAAAAAACATCATACAAATAGGCGTATAAAATCCATTGTTTAGCCGCTAGCCGCCATTTTGTTTTTTTCACGTAATAATGTTTATTTCCGTAACGGATGGTTGTATTCAGTTCATATTTGGTATGAATTTTTATCATACTAATGTACATTAACAGGGAAAAAATCAATTTTTGCTACTGTGTATTTTGAAAATGGCGGCCATTTTAAATTTTCAAACTCAAATACCTCAAATTTGGTAAATTTCTAAAAAATTTACTTTGTACAAAAAAGTTGTCAAATTATCTAACCAACGGTACCAAGTTTGTAATGATCTAATTACAAATAACGGAGTTATTGCGATTTTTCAAAAAAAAAAAACATTGATTTTGCATTATAATTAATGCAAATTATGGCCAATTTCCCAGAAAAATCGCAGTAGTGGCAAAACACCGGTTCTGCCTCAGTTCAAGGTCACTCATTTTTTTTGGGTTGGGAGTGGCAGGTGTGGGGTTGGAAGTGTGGGGTGGGGGTGACAGTGATGGATTGGTTTGGGAAGTGGGTCAAGGTCATTTGGAGTTTTAAAAAAGTGGGAGCCTCAGGGGCTCGGTGGGAATGGGGAGGGGTGGGGCGGCGCCGGGCCGCGGGAGGTTTTAGTTTATTTTTAAAATTAAATCAAAGTTGTGTTCTTGTGCAGAGAGGTGTTGAAATATCGTCCAACGGTGAGGGAGTGGTAGACGCCGAAGGCGGTGGCGAAGAGAAGGTAGATGCACAACATGCACAGTACGCATTTGAACAGTTGCAGCAGGCGAACCATCCCTTGTTGATTTTCCATTTGCAATTGCAGCCTGTTGCTCTCCAGTTTGAGTCTGTCCTCTTCCAATTGTGTTTTAAGTGAAAAATCATCCATCATGTTTGTGTGCTCGTTTTAATTTCTATTTGTGAAACGGGAGCGGTGTTGACGGTCGGAAAGTTGGCGATGAAATGAGAAACGAAGATGAGGACAGGGCATATTTACTGGAAAGTGGTGGGGGGTTAAGAAAAACAGTTGTGGGTCCGATCAAACGTCATCGTCAGCTGTTGGTGTAGGTTTGGAGGATGCAGGAGTGAGTTCTAGCAAAGCATCTTCATCTCCACTCTTAACTCTATCGCATGTTGGACAACCGTAAACAAGTTCCAAATTCATAGTGATGGGGTGGAATTTGTCTATAATATCTTCTAAAGTTTCAATTAAATCTTTTAAATCATGTCTTGTTCTAATTATAAAAGTAGATTTCATATGTGGTAGCGGATCGTTGTTCATCGTACGGGAGTCGGGAAACAAATGACGAGCGTCAGTCAGCGGCTCGCTTATATGCGGGCAAGGGCGGTGGAGGGGGAAGTGGAGGGGTGGTGGCGTGGTGGGGGAAGTGGAGGGGTGGTGGCGTGGTGGGGGAAGGGTGATATACCCCCATGTGAACCGTTGGCCAGCGCATTTCGCTGCGAAACGCCATTCGGGTAGGTAGTAGGAGGTGTACTAAGATAAGCATTAGTTGTATTTTTAAGTTAGGAATACTAATAATGTTTGTAGATTAAATATTAAATTTATATTTAACCAGAGCTTGCATTTCTTGTTCCTCGTTGTTTAATTCAATAATTTTAACACCATTAGTTGTCTGTTCCTCTTCCTCTGCACTTTGCGACGATGAAGACGTGGAGGTGCCAGAAGAAGATGATGATGAAAATATTTTGGTAGGATTGACATATTGCACTGTGATGTTGATCCATCTTAAAGGATAGTTATCAATAAGTGTGAGTAAGTTTTGGAATAGGGTTTCCAACTCTTCTCTGTCGGTAATTAAATGTTGAAAGGAAATGAATTTATCATCCATGTTGTTGTTGTTGTTGTTGTCAGTGCGAGTAATGAAATAAAAATGAGAAACGTATCGAATGATCCGTAGAATATATGTTGTAAAAAATAAGTGGTGGGGGTAATCTCAAGGTCAATCAAATGGAGTTTTAAAAAAGGGCTGCAGTCAGTGACTACAGCTATACATTTGAAGCTTCAACGGGTTCAGAAGACCAATCTGATCTATACTTGCACGCACTTATGATGCATGTACAAAAGTCGTCTTTATAATATGCATTGCACTTTCGACAAATGACAAGTCTTTCCGGATGAAACTTGATACACCTCTGGGGACAGCAAGTGTGTAAGTATCGTGATTTATAAATCTTGAAGGTTCGCAATTTCGGTGGTGGTAGTTGCTTTGTTTCGCATCTGCAGTAACAGGATCCGAAGAATTCGCACTTTGTACAGGCTAATCCGTCTACCATCCATCTTCCTAAATCGGTGCATTTCTGTTCACAACAGTAGCGCGGTGTGTCCTCGTTTTTCTTCTCTTCCATGTTGATGCTTCTAAGTGTAGGCAAGAAATGAAGTTGTATAGTGTAGGATAGCTTGTTTTATAGATTAAGAAAAGTGGTGGGGGTAATCTCAAGGTCATCCAAATGGAGTTTTAAAAAAGATCATCTTACAAGTGTAAGATGTATTTATTTAAAATACTGAGTTTTTATCTTCTTTTTCTTTCTTTACATTTTGTTTGTATTTTTCTTTTTCCTCTTTAGCCATGGCGATGAGATCTTCAGTGGAGAGTGGATGTACTTCAGGAAATTTTAGAATTAATTTTGGTTGGAATCCCTCTTTAGTCAATACTTGAAGATCGGACGTCATTTGTTCTGCACTTTGATAGTCCTTTCCGTAGATTTTTCCATTGAATTCAATCATCATTCTGTACAACATGGTATTAGTAGTTGTTTTCGCTGTGTCAGTTGGAGAGCAAATGATGATTCTGTTAGGTTACACGTTCCTTTTATAGATGCTACAGCGACCACTTGATATTATTTAACATTAGTAATATTTCTGGAACTTAACATTACTTTGAGTAGATGGTGTTGTAGTTGAAGGTTGTGTGGAAACGAATACTTCTTCGTTGCAGAACTTTTGTTTAGGAAACATCCTCATGTTGTTAGCATAAACATCAATATTTAAACGATAACCACCGGCAAGTAACACTCGCAGTTCATTAGTAAAATCGTCGAGTTCTTCAAAAGTTGTGATGGTGGTGGTATCGTATGATGCACACTTAACCTTAAGAGACATGTTGTTATTTGTAATAACTGGAGAGCCAATAGAGATGTGTACAGCACGAAAGGTAGTCGTAGACTGATGAGATCTTCAAGAAAATTACGGCCTTTATATACCCTCGAAACTAGGTCAAGGTCATCCAAACGTGTTTTTAAAAAAAGCAACATATCGATAGTGCAGAAACACTATCGATATGTTGCCTTTTCTTATTTTTTTTTTCATTTTTATTTATTTAAAATCGGTTACAGACATGTACAACAGTATATACAAATTACAGACTAGTTGCTAATAGGCATAACATGAAGTGTAAGTTCAGTAGAGTTGGTTCCGCTTGGACCGTGGGATGCCAAATAGAGTGCGCCGGGGTGAATCAATCGTAAATCTTCATTCTGCAGCAGTTGAATAAAGCGTTTGGGAAGAAATACTTGAAATTTCGGTTCATCACCAGGTGTGTAGGGTGCTTCACTCAATGTGCAATTGA
This sequence comes from Neoaliturus tenellus, assembly GCA_030545055.2. Classification (NCBI taxonomy): domain Eukaryota; kingdom Metazoa; phylum Arthropoda; class Insecta; order Hemiptera; family Cicadellidae; genus Neoaliturus; species Neoaliturus tenellus. Next base: position 3,518,460 of record CM061536.1, read on the forward strand.
TGGCATCTCCAATTGATGTTTCCATCTTCTTAATAGTGTGAATAATGTAATGTTTTTCTTCCTTCAACTCTGAACATTTCTTTGTCGGTAGTATTGTAGATTTAGAATGTTTGTTGAATTGATCAACAAGTGACTGTAGAAAAGTTTGCAATGCCATTATTTGTCTTCTTACTATTGTTCGTCTTCTTGTGCTTGCGCGTCAGAGGTGTTGACTCCTCGGAGGTTAGAGCAATACTCATGCATTGTCATAGTGCCGCTCTCGCTTTTATACCCATCGTTTCCCCCACCACTTTGCTGGAGATAGACATTCAAACGATATGCGTTCTTTAAAGCACATTGAGACTGCCGATGTTTAAAGTTTTTAGATGCAATACAGATGTTAGCAAAGTAGCAATAAAAATCTTTCTCCATTTGCACATTTATCACTTCATGGTTTGTATATGGTTGTATCCAATTTGCTTTTTCCAATCCTCTTGTAAAAATAGTTTTGAACTCTTTGCAGAAATGATTCATAATGTGTGGCATCATATTGTAGGTTATAAAACCTTCATCCCATGTTAGATTATGAAAATGTTTCATCAACCATTTGTTTGTTACTTTAGCTTTGGTTGTTAATCTGTTGAACGGCAAAGGAGGCATGAATAAAAAATGATAAACAACAGATGTTATCATATCTAGTACCACTAACTCTTTAATTATAAAATTTCCATCATTACCACGGAATGCCTGAAACTCTATGATACCTCGCTTTACTTCCATTATTTCCGTCTTCTTAGAGAATGAAACTTGTTTATCCATGATGACGTTCAGTAGACAACTGGTATGTCAATGCGGATTGACAGCCTTTTATACTCCAACATTCTTCTTCTTCTTACTTAAAATATTCTTTGTCTGTTTAATTTGTTGTTGATTGTTGATTGTTGAAACGTGATTCGTTTTCCTTGTTTTCTTGCTTTTTTTCTTCATCTAAATTAAAGTTGGTTTGATTGTGGTGTAACTGTCTCCACATCTCTACTTCATGCGGGATCCTATTGAAGATTGAAGTATCTACTGGACCGTATAGGATTGGAACATATGGTTGTCTATCCAATGCATCAGTTAAATAATCTTTGATAATTGTACTTGAGAATATTAGCTGTTTTAAATATCTTATTATAGGACCAGTAGCACAAGTTAAAGCGTAAAACTCTTCTTTTGTCAAATGTATTTTTATATTATATTTAGTTAAATCTCTAAATCGAACTAGTTGTTGACCACGTTGTTTAACAATATCGATTTCAATATTTGATTCGAACAAACCTAGTTTTGTTTTTCTTCCAAACGTATTGTTACTCAAATAGCATTCCAAAAGATGTATATGTTTCATAAAAGATTCCCAAGAAGATTCAGTGAAGGTTACCATTTTAGATCCGTGATTCAAAATAACAGTTGGAGAGTAATCCAATGATTTCATTACTCCAGCAGACACAGTCTTTGTCATACAAGAAGAAATAGGATAAAATATTCTAAGAAATACCTCCATTAAGATGTTGGTAGAAATGTTATCTTCAATTTTCCTTTTCTTCGTTTCTTTTTCAACTTCCTCTTCGTCTGTTTTCTTATGTTTAAACTTGAGGAACTCTTCCATTTCCTGTTCAACTTGTCTTTCTATATCCAAACTATTGTCAGCCATAAGAGGTGTAGTTTCTTCATTAGCACTTGATGTAGCAGAACTCATCTTGCGGACGATGTTACCCATACGACAATCAAAGATGAAATGAATTTCCAGCTTTTCTTTCTCGCTTTTATACTCGCAGATGACCTAGATATTGTTGATCTTTTGTAAAAACCTTACAAATCGTGCAGATGTTGTATTAATCTTTTTTAAAGTACATTCTTCACAATTCCTGTCAGCGGTGTGTAAGTAACTATTTTGTCATGTAGAATTAAACAGTATGCTGAAGTTCCATCTGGTATTTTATCTTCAAATTCCATTTCAATTTTTATATCTACACTTGAAGATTTCACAGATTCATTTTGTTTTGAACAATCGATTACAACAATTGGAGCTTTTGAATAAAATTGTTCTGGTGATAGTAGTGGTGTATTTGTCTTACCATAATATGACGATTGAAATCTTGCATACATGTCATATAGAATGGAATAACGTTTCTTGTCAAATGGAACATTTAAACTGTCATATGGAAAGAACTGAGAGTTTAGAAAAACTTTGCAATTCTTTATCTTGCAATGGTCAAATTGACCAGCGTGTGCAGTTATAACATCTTTTCGTTTAGTCTGAAAACCGACTATTATGTACCTTGCTCGTTCTAAATAAGTAGAGGTTTTAACAGTCCATGTTTGTCTTTCTGTTTGAGGCAATATGGGGTATTCATGAAATTCCCAACTTCTAAATGGTATTACAATATCACGGTCAGATTTTAATTTTTTCAATAATAATACTCGATGTTCATCCGCCAATCTGACATGTGGTACTCTCCATACAACTTTATCCAATTGAAGTTGCCATTCCAAATCGGCATCTTTTGTTCCACTTGGCGCTTGTATTACATCCTTATTCGTTGAAGATCTGAGCAGTACCAGTTCTTGCTTTACATTTATTATTATTCTCTTGTAATCTTCTGCGAATCCCAAAAGCAATCGTAAAGGCACATTAAAATCAAAGTAACCTTTTGAATTAGGAGTAATAGTGTCTTTATCAGGAGTCACCCATCCAGCCGAGATTAAAGAATTCTTTTCATGGGGTGTTATTGATGTCAATCCTTTCAAAGTTGTTGATATACCAACTTTTTTTGTTGAATCAACTGTTACTCCAGATATCTCATATCTAATTTCATCAAACAGATATGCCATAGGGTTATTTATAAAAGGAACAGTTGAACCAGATTTTCCATCCAATGTTGTTACTCTTCCTTCGATATATAAATAACTTTCACATGGTAATGTGTAGATATCTTGTTGTTGAATGGGAATCCTTATTTCATCATTATTATTTAATTTTGATGAAGTGTAAGGGTTGTGAGTGTGATATTCCTTCTCCCATAGGGTTTCGTCGAATGTCGGTCCTTGCGCTATATCCAGTATATCCATGGTTGGCAAGTTTTAGTCCGATCTTTTGTAGGAAGCGTATGTTGTCCGGTGTTAACTCGTCGAATGTTGAGGAGCTACTGAGCTCCCGACTCTTCCGTTGTGGTTTAAATGATAATCCCATGTTGACTTTATGTTGCTGCTCTGATATGTAACCGTATAGTTATTGTTTCTCCTCTAAAGTCAACACTAATGCCGTCTTGATCCAATATGTTCAGTACGATGTCTGAAATGAAACTGGTGTTTAACGGTAGGTATATCAGGTTTTGTGGCTTCTCAACTATTTTAAAACCAGGAGCTACTGTGGGGTAAAATGTATGTAATATGTGTTGATTTACTCCATCTCTATATGATCCGTGTATAATATTACACGTTACATCAATACTGTTCACCTTTAATATTGTTACTGTTGTATCGCCAGTATAATCATTTCCAGGAGCTAAAATTCCTTTCTTCTTTGAAAATCCGAGCAAATTGCCGATTGAGTGGTCTAAGCTAAAATCTATATAATACTTTGAAGTTATTTCTGCTTTTAATGTATTATTATTACCTTTTATAGAAATATTTTCTTCTCCAAGCTTTTTTTGTAATACTTGGTTTATATCGTCTATTTCATATGCTCCTGTAGATAATGGAATTATTTTCAATTGTGAATAATTTCCTTTTTCATCTTTACTCTCATAATAATGTAGTAAATTATTTTTTCCTTCTGTAACATTGGGAATTGAATTGTATGTAGTCAAATCCAATAATGCTGCTTCCCATAGTTTGTCCGTAGATAAACGTAACGCTGGGAAAAGTGTACTTTTCAATGTTGACGAATTTCCGCTCAACGACACTGTATACGATGACATCTTAAAGCTGACTGACGCTCTTCGCTAGGAACTCTAAACATAAATGTCCGCATATTTCTGTATTGCTAGGTTGCTCTCTTTTGTAGTTGTAGAATATATTCTTGGAGTCCCGAAAATAATGTTGAAGTTCTTTTGGTGGCGGTAAATTTCCAAAACTATCAAAGTAGTAAACATTTTCTCCAAGTTTTTTATAACATACCCAATGAGTACCTGGTCCATAATTAGAGTCTAAGTTTACTATTCCAGTTTCATTTTTCCACACTCTATTTGGTAATGTATCTTTCATAAAAACTCCTCTGAAGAATGGTATTCTTAAACATTTCACATATTTTGACAGTTGATAGTTTGTTAATGCTTCATTTGGAATTATCAATTTATTCTTCTCATTTAATACACACGGTACGGTCTTAAGTAAAGACCCGATCCGTTTTTTACCATTGACCATATGGATGTTTTCTTGACTTTCCTTTTAGGGTTAGTGCGACGTCTTCTTTTGATGTTCCCGCCTCTTTTTGCAGCTTCTTTTTTACTAGGTTTTCTCCCGCGTCGTCTTCCACCACCAAACTTAGCTTTCGTCTTCATGGCTGTTGTCACTGCCCAAGCTGCTGCTTTTTCCGCAATACTGGCGTCACTTGATTTAACCCTTTGCCAAGCTTTTTCCGCTAGCGCTCTATCCGCTATTGATCTATTTGTTGAATCTGCAAACTTGGAATACGCTATATCGTGTTCTTTGCAAGCTTGATCTAATTTATTAATTCCAGGATCTCCTCTTGCTAAACGTTTTGCCAACTTAGTTCCGGGTCCACAATATTGATAGCCTCCGGGCAGATGAAATTCGTATGGTAAAGCGTCTATTGCTCGATTTAGAACAGCACCAACAGGAATCCGTCTTAGCAGGGATAACGCAGCTGATGTTATACCACGTCCTTTCATGCCGCTGTCTTGACGACGACTGAGCGTTGCGGTCTTCATTATGTCGTCTTATATAACCAGCGTGTTTACTCCACGAGCTGCTTTACATAAATGAATAGCACATGCACAATTTTTATATTTAAATACTTAATTATTCAAATTAATTATATACTGATTTATAATTCTATTTTTAATCCAAGCTTCTCGTTCATCGGGTTGAATCATCACATGACTCGTTGTACTAGCTATATGATTGTGGGTATCGATAAGTAAATTGCCCACTATTCTTATTAAACAGTCTAAAGTTACAGCATCTTTTGGATGTTGGGGATCGTGTAACTGCATAATACGTTTATCATTACACGTGTAAGCAGTCGAATCACTTTTCGACGTTGTTATGACTTGTCCAATAGTAGCAGCATCATTTAAATCTTCTCCTGGTAAAATATTAATTATTTTCTTCATCTTTGCATCATATTTGGTCCCAAAGTGTTTATCCCAAGTTATTGTTTGTCTCAATGTAACACAATCATCATCTTCATAACCAGGATAAATATCTTTTATTCTTCTATTACGACCATTGTATGTACCTAATGTACCACCACTCGCAATTAATGTTTGCACCATTAGAGGTACATCTGTATCTTTTATACCAAATCTTCCATTTGTTATTGTTTTATGTCCTGCATCCCATTTATCATTATTTCCTTGCATTAAATCAAACTTTTCATTTCCATGTATAAATGTATCTCCTCGCTTTAGCACGGCATCTTCATGTTTTACAAAATTCGATGTTCCCCTTTTTAATTCTTTAGATAATTGTTCCATAGTAACAGCGTCTTTTGGTTGAGAAGCGAACTTAACATTTGACAACACTTTCCCATGACAATCGATTTCATCACCATCTTGTAAAATACAGTTGTCCTTGATGTATTTCAGGTTTACAGCATCCCCATCTTCCTTTGGGTATCCAATGTCATTTATTATAAATTTATAAAAAGAAAATCCGCGTTGAGTCTTTTCCGGTATTATAGAATGTAAATATTCTTTATTAACTGAATCTTTATCATTTTTTGGATTTGCCACGTTGGTTATTCTATGATTTCCAGCATCATATGTCTGTCCATCTTTTAAATTATTACCCCATTGTAATTTTAAAGTATTTGAAAGTTCAGATGATAAATACTCTTTAGTAATTGCATCAGAACTGTCAGTTGGTTTACCAACATTAATTATTCTATGTGATTTAACATCGTAAGTATTCTTGTCTAATTTCAATGATGTTGAAGTAGCCTCTTTTACTGTCTTTAAATTCGCTCCATCAGTATCTTCTTCTGGGTCTTTAACAAATTTTAAACGTTTGTTACTCATATCATAGTCACCTTCAGGTGTTTGCGGCAATCCACTTCTTTTTCTGTTTTCTCCTCCTTGTACTCCTAGCCCGGAGTACCGTCCGAACTTGTCGACGCTCATGATTGAACTGATCCACTGTATGCTCACAGCTCTCTTATATATCCGTGATGATTTATACAACTATTCCACGATTTCGAAGTTCGTCAACTAAAGCCACCCATTCATTATTTAAACCTGTATGACCAGCTTCCATGGCTTCATGTAATAGTCTCATTCTATCAACCAATTTGTTTATATCATTATAGTAAATTACATTTGTATTATATAGGTTTTTCATTAAACCTTTACCAGATATCGAAGTTTCTCCTTTTTTCTTTTTACCATATTCATCAATAAGTGATAAGTCCATAAGTGATAATGACTTCCTCTTAAGCGGTTTCTTCACAGCTGGTGCAGTTCGTAATGTTGGTAGTTTTTTCAGGGGAAACAATCTTTTTATTACAACCGTATATTTAGTTGCACGTGTTCTATTTATCATTGAATCTTTGGAGTAATTCTTCTTATGAGCATTAGTATTTTGCAAAATTTCTTTAAAAGTATTTAAATCTTGAAGCGTATATCTTATAGGTATATTTTTGAAAATCAGTTCAAATAATCCTTTTGTTCCTTTATATTTATGCTCACCAATAACAATATCATCATCTTCAGTCAAATATACTTTTGAATCTCCTATTTTTAATTCATTTCCATCAATTCTCGCACCATATACATGTGACTTGTGTAATTTTGGGTTATCTTTTATTTCATGTAACATCTTCATGATATACTTTCTTCCAAGAGGTCCTTGTTGCAATATATCACTACTTAATTTTGTTAGATTTGGAATTGATTGTTCTGCTTCAGGTATATGTTGTTCTTGTTCTTCTTCTTTTTCAATATTTATTTCTGGTTCTTCTTGTCTTGTTTCTTCTTCTTTTTGAGAAACTTCACTATCACTTGTGTAAGAATCATCATCTTCTTCCTTTTTTAAACTTTTTACTTCAAATTTAGAAACAGGTAGCAAAACATCTCCTTCATAATGAGGTTTACCAATAGTTTCTGTTATCTGTTTTAAAGGTTCTGTAATAGGCTTAAATGTAGTCTCCAGAAATTCTTCTCTTTCATTCAAACCCATTCTTAATGCTCGATTTTTAAGTCTAATCGAGTCACTCAGTGATTTTATTTCTTTTAATAGTTTTTCTTGGTTCACCATGTTTACGCTGCGAAGACCAATCTATTACTAAACGTATCATCAATCGTTCAATGGATTAATACAAATTTATCCAACCCTATACGATATCTTCCATTTTTTATAGCTTCTTCTTTCATAATAACTAGAAATCCATATTTTTCAGCCCATGCTTTGCCACACATTTCTTTAAATTTATCAAATGACATGTCTGCATTTACATGATCATTATATATGTGCTTTAAATTTGTTTCATCCTGCTTGAAGATAATAAGTAGATTTGCATTATCTCTTATTAGTTGTTTTGGAATTTTACTGTAAGTTTGACCAATATAAATGCTATCAATATTGTAATGTCTCCCCATGGCAAAATAACTTCTAATAGTGTCATGATTTTCACAAGATACATCATCGAATATAAATATAGAAAATGGTTTAGCCTCGTTTGGCTCCATTATAGTTTCACTAGCATTAAACTTGTAGAAATTAACTTCAGGCACACTTGCGAGTACCTTATCCAATAATTGGTATTTGGGTTGTTGCAAAGATTTGGAAAAGATGTAAATGTTGTTGAAACGTAATCCTTTAGGATTTGTTATTAAGTTAAAAACCACATTCGTCTTTCCACAATTTGACGGTCCAGTTATTAAACATCTTATTGTGTTTGGCAGTAGTTCACCATGTTTTCCATGATTTAACTTGTCGTTGTCAACTGTTAATTCATCAATATTATTAATAAAAAATCGATCCTTTTGTTGCACAATCTCCATCTTGTGTAAAGGTTAAACACGCAATGACTTCACAAATTGCTACACCAAGTCTTTTGTAGGGATCCAAGAGTCTTCACTTTTATCAAATCCCAACCAACGTACTTTAACCTTATCCTTTTTTCTTTGTAAAATCTTTTCAACAAGGTATACATCGCCAACTGATGATTTTAACAACTCATGTCCGTAGAATCCACCTTCGAGTAATTCACCCTTGTTGTCCTTTAAGATGTAAGTTTCAGGTATTGTTGGTTGCACTTTATAGATTGTAAATACTTCATTAGTCCAGTTTGGCAGATACCTTTTACTAAATACTCCTTTGTATTTACTTATACGAACTTTATCATCAACTTTAAATGTTTTAGGCTGCATTTTTTCATGTTTAGGAGTTGTATTATTCCTAATACGTTTTAATACCATCTTAGCATTACCGCTATTTACTTGGTTAGGCTTCATACCAATGGTTCGATGATACTTGTTGTTATATTCTTTTATAAGTTGCGGTAAGATATCATACCAAACATATGATCCTCGTTTGGAAAATGTTTTATACATTGCTCTTTTTAATGTTCTATTGAATCTTTCTATTATTGAAGCTTTAACTTCAGAATTTGTTGAATAATGATTTATTTTATACTTCTTCATTAAAGCTGCAAAGTCATTGTTAAAATACTCTTTCCCATCATCAGTTTGTAGATGTTTGATGTTGAATTTATTTCTTTGTATAGCCGTTTCCATAGCTTTTGTAACACTTTTACCAGTCTTGTCCTTTAGCGGTAAGGCATCAGCCACTTTAGTAAAACAGTCTATAATCGCTAAAATGTATTTGAATCCTTTATTCAACTTACCATGTGGTATCATTTCAATGAGATCGGCTTGGAAAAGATCATTCATTCCTTTTATAACTGTACTTCTTCTAGGAAATTTTCTTCTTGCTGGCTTATGAAGTTCATTTACAATTTTATTTTTTAAGTCTTCCATCTTCAGTTGTGTCTTCCACACCGCTTGTAAAGGTACTGATCTCTAGAATGGTTTATCCTCTTTTATATACGGTTAGAATATAGGTCAAGGCCATTTTACGTTGGTGTAAAAAAGAGGGAACATGACATTGGGCTTGTCATGTCCCCTCTTCTTTACGAAAGGAAAAAGGAAGAAGGTAAAGGACGAAGAAAAGGTTTACTGATCAATAGGGATTAGGGAATAGTGGCCGAATGGTAATGTGTTGCTGTTATTTTCAAGAATGTGGCGTTTATCATCCTTATAACTTAATGCCCACTTTGTTTGCTTTACACTATACAGTATATGGTTGTAGCTTCTGATGGTGTTGAATGTTGCGGTTGTTTCCACATTTTCAAACAAACATCTTTTATAATGTTCAAACTGTACTTTCTTCTTTAGATATGAAGTCTTGATGCCTTTGGCTTTCTTCACCACTTGATGTTCATCCTTTTCACTGATGTATAGTTGGAATGAGTACAGTTTGGACATTAAAGCGACGATTTCTTCCATTGGTACACCATTTGTTTCGTCTTTAAACTTGCCCAACACCTTTTTATTTCTATCGTAGTCATAGTTGGGATGATCTCTAGGATAATCTGAAAAGTCAAAGTCAGTAGTATATACAAAAGTACGTAGATCATCATACATGTCTTCTGTTCTTATCCAATAAATAAAAGCATCTGTATCCATATATGCTATCCCGATGTTTTCTCTTCCATAAAACTTCACCATCTTGTTGTAGTGAAAGTCATACATGTGGGTTTTAGAAATATCCAAAATAGACATTCCCACATATAGAGGACGATCCATTGTTATTGAGATTTTGTTCATGGTAACAGCTACAAGATTCTCGTTAATAATTATACTCGTTCCAAAGTTTGGTTTTTGTACTAATTTTTGCAATTTCGCCGGATCGCTAACTAATTTTACATCTTTATGTTTTCTTTTGTTTTCCAACGTTTTGCCAAATATTGAATTATTCATTAATTTGAAAAAGTCCTTTTGAAAAGCGGATGTTGCTGCAGTCCTTCTTGTGTTGTTGTCGATGTATGGTTTTAACCAACAAGATTGATTAAATTGTATTGCTCTATTGATTCTTGTTATTTTCAATCCCAATTCTATTGCTTGCTGTATTGTCCAATAATGAGCTACATATCTTGACTTGTTGGTTAACGTCATCATTAATTTGGGCCATCTACCAGTCGGAGATATTTCCGTCTTTGGCAATAGTGGTAAATCGTAGTGGTGATCATGCAGTTGTTCAGGATATTCAAAGTCCACGTCCAAAATGTAACCAATGTCTCCGTGTTTGGGTATGTCCATTATATTGCCTATCGAATCTGGGTTTGCCCACTTAAAATTGCCATATGGAAGAGGATTTGACATAGCCCATCCATATAGGTTATTTGCGTCAAAATAACCTAAGAATGTTGTTGGTTGTGATGTATCAAAGTTTGGGAGATATTTGTTGTTAGCTTTTACATGTCTAGTTACACTTTGCGTCAATCCTCCACGAACACCTGACTCTATCATCAAAACCATATCGATATCTGTAATAAGTTCAAGTCTACACTTTGTTTCTTTCAGCATAGCTTGCCATGCTAGTCCAGGCGATGTATAAGAATGAAGTGGGTCCAATCCATATGCTTCAAAACAGGTATCTCTAAATTCTTCCATTATATCACAAAGTAAAGTCACATCTAATTTAACATAAAAGTCGGAATATTCTCCCAATGTTGTCATTCCTAGTTTATTCCATACTTTACAAGCGTGTTGATAGTCCTCTTCACTAATGTCTTCTTCATACAACTTACTCTTGAAGGCTTCTCTTGGCGGAAGTGATGTTTCTTCAAATTTTTCCAAACAATCGATATAATCATAGGGAAAAACACCTTTGCGGAGAACCAAATCCAATTTATCTTTACTTACAATCTTCGTTGTTTCTATTAAATTTTCTTTCTTTAAGTTTTCAGTAAGTTTACTTAAGCTAGATGGCATAAAACGGTAAGAGTCTAGAAAACGTAACTTCATATTTCCAACCGTTTTACTAAAACTAATAAACTTTTCAGTGGTTTCTGCTATCACATCAATTCTTCCATCATCTCGTCCCAATTCCGGTATAATAAAATGTGAATCATAACCACTAAGGTTATGCAAAATTACAGGTATGAAGTTGCGAATTTGATAGTTAATATTACATCTGTTACATGCAGCACCTCTATAATATCCTGTTAAATGGTCGTGATCACGTACTTTGTGATTTTCCATAGTATATTCATTTTTACATAAATAACAATGGGTTGAATTTTCATATTGAATCTCTTCTTCTTCATCCATCGGTATCATTGGTACAATATCACTGTACAATCTTTGTACATTTTCTGCTATTGCATATAAGTGGTCAAGGAAAATTTTAGAAACATTTTCACCACGATATATGACAGGTTTTGATGTTAGATCATATTTATTTAAATGCTCTTCTGACAGTGTAGATTTAATCAGTAAACAAAAACTGTTTGGATCATGTATCTGATACTTAACACTTTTCTTGGCTCCATCATCATCATTTTCAATAGGAACAAGTGTAGATTCAAAGTCTGCATATACAACAATAGGGATACGATACTGATGAGATATCTTTTCAAATTTTAGCTCGGCTCTATCTGGTGTTGGTAATATTATTTTGGCTTCATAGTTGTTGTTACATAGCTCCTGATGTTCTCGTATCCATCCTCTGTTTGATATTCTTTCTTCTTTAAAACTAAAACATCTTTTGCATATTATTTTCTTGTGTTCAATTTTCGATAATTGTTTACTAACAAGCCTTTCAAAACTCCTTATATATACATAGTGAGAAACATCTCCTTGCGTTATTAGCAATAAATCCGTGTGGTCTGCAAGCTCATTCTTTACAACCTTCAAAGGGTATACTTTATTTGAACTGTCCAAACCAAACACATTAACAGATGTTCCACGGTTTTGTTTTTCAAATTTTGTAATATCCTTCAATGCTACTGGGTACGACAACCCTTGAAAATTGTACCTATATCTTTGGTTTTCATATTCTTGGCTAGGTCTTATTGCATTTTTAGGTGTTACAAATTTTGATGTCATCGCATAACGAAAACATTCTGTATCTTCATTTTTTACATTTATACATGACTTTGTATCCTGTATTTTCTTTGGCAGTGGAATGTAACTGCTTCCCATAAGCCCGTATCCATGTTTGTGAATTCTTAAATCCATTCCCTCAATACTAAGCAAACTCCAACCTGATCCTCTTCCTTCATGTTCTTGAATTTTAGTTAAAATTTCATCAAAACACTCTTCAACTATTGAATCAATATTTGAAGTAGCCATAATTGTTTGGTTTCTTGTTATAAATCCTCTAGGAGACATTTCTTCATCTGCATTAATAAACATAGCATTTAATAATATGCCAAATTTAATAAAGTTTAATCTTTGTAGTTCTTCCTTTATAGTGTTACTGACAATTATTCTTGCTTCTTTAAGAAACTGCTCTAATTCCAATTTTTCATTTTGAATTTTGTGATGCATTACTACTCTACCTGCTAAAGCAAATACTTTTACACTCGGTATAGCATTAGATGGTCCTGCTAATGGTTCTTCTTCTTGTTCTTCTTCTTGTTCTTCTTCTTGTTCTTGTTCTTCTTGTTGTTGTTCTTCTTGTTGTTCTTCTCCATATACTTTTAAATCTTCATATTCGGTTTCTGTTACATCTTCATTATTATGGAATAACTCTTTGTGTATTTCTAGTAGAATATTATCATGAAAAGTTTCTAAGCAAATTTCACATTGATGCATCCTGTTGATGTTTACTCTTTGAAATTTAGCAGCGAAATGAAATGCTTCTCTACTGCTCCCTTTTTATAACCTCCCAGTTGTAGTGGGGGGGGGGTAAGATATTTAGTAAGATGTTAAAAATAGTAGGTTAAGACTAAAGCTGAAAAGTAATGATTAAACCCTATATTTTCTTCCAATTGCAAATACTCCACATATGCCTCCGCCCATAGCCATAACAGATCACTGTTACGCCAATATACACCAAAGGTGGGTCTATCATCAACTAAAATTGGAGATGCTATGTTTACTAATCTTTCATTTTCTATCCATGTCATAACTTCAATTACAAACCTTCCTATAATATCCATTGGAGAATTTGGATCCACAAATATTCTTGTTACAACATTTTCACTTAACAAAGGCTCTTCAATTTCTTCATTGTTTTCTTCATTGTTTTCTTCATCGTTTTGTATATTGTTTTCTTCATTGATTTCTTCATCCACCTCCAATACTTCTTCAACTTTTGTGCATTTGTTATAAAATATTGGAGCATCTCGGGGAGACATGTTCACTCTAGCTATTATTGGCAAAGAATGTCCCAATGCAAACCACTACACTCTTAAATAGGCAAGTCAATGAGTGGGGGGGGGGTTTCTTTTAATAATAAAGTTTTATTAAAAGAAAATAATTTAATTCCGTCTTTACTACAATATTACTCCTAATTAGAGCTTTCCAATGATGTATCGCTTGCCCTATTCTGGCAAACCGTTCTCAAGTTATAAGTAAATTTGTTAGCACCTGGCTGGCGGGGGGGGGGGGGCTCGCCGGGTTCAAGGTCAAGGTCAAGGTCAAGACGATACACTTAAGACATTTTACTTAAGACATTATACTTAAGACGGTACACCTAAGACGTTGTGACGTCGGGGGGGGGGGGGGCTCGCCGGGTTTAAGGTCAAGGTCAAGGTCAAGACGATACACTTAAGACATTTTACTTAAGACAATATACTTAAGACGGTACACCTAAGACGTTGTAACGTCGGGGGGGGGGGGGTTATGCATGAGTGGATTTAGGTCAAGGTCACCAAAAAATAATAATGATCCAAGATGATGGAGGCGGCTGTAACCGTCTCCACCACCCTGTGTTCCTCAAACACTCCCAATCCCAACCCACAAAGTTACGTCTTGCAAGGGATCCCGATTTTTTTTGCCCGCACGCACTTTGGCGATCCAGTTTGGTGAGCTGTGATACGGGCGGCCAGTCTCGGGCCATTTGGCACTGGGCTTGACCATGTGGTAGTTAGGGACACTGGAACAGCTAGTGCAAGACGCAACTCTAACCTCCCACCCTTAATCTAAACCCACCCAAACATATTTTTGCCTGACCAAAATTCAAAAACAAAAATCAAAAACAATAAAAATATGCGCTACCTACGGCACAACGCGCATGTCCCACCCATATTTAATGAAGTTCAATGGAACTTCTCCAATTTACATTTACATTTTAATTTAATCTACCCATCCTAACAGCTAGCTGTGGAAATTATTAGTACACATATAAACACAGACATAGACAGACACACACACACACACACACACACACACCATAAACCAATACTTAAAATTAAAAACACATTTCTTAAACATAAATAATACCATAACACACCTTAATGCTAACATCGCAATGCGCAAGTTAAACCTTAAAACTAACACATCTTAAGACTAAAACCAAATAACACTTTGCATAAACACACACACACACACACACACACACACACACACACACACACACACACACACACACACACACACACACACACACACACACACACACACACACACACACACAAAATATTAAATAGTAATAGCCTAACAACAAGAGTAACTCAAATATATATCGGCCGCTTATACATTTGAGTTGCCCTCTGAGTTGGGTCGGACTGCCGCGTCCGGAGTTCCGAGCCCAACTGCGGCGGCAATAGTCGTCGGGGTGGTTCTCGGTTCCCAGAGTGGTGGGGGCAGCGGTAGGGGTTTAAGGGGGTATGGAACCTTCCAGCAACGTCAATGGAAAATTCCAAACGGATGTGCTTTGTTACATGTGGGTCGGCCAAAACGCAGGTGGAGCCTTGTATCTCTCAATTTGCATTAGATAACATCAAATTACATCCGCTGACAAGTAGGAGCCTTGTACCTCTCGATTTGCATTTGATAGCATCAAATTACATCCGCAGCTTTCCCCATCGCGTGACAGCATAATTATCGTCGATTGTTATCCACCCTCTTCCGACGCTTAATTATAGTTGCAACGGAAGTAAACCTCCGGTACACGCAACTTGTTTTTAACATACAATAGACTATTGTTTGCAAATGCATAACTTATGCACACATAATCCTTGGCCTGGTCGCTACTTCTTACACGCTACACCTAAGACGTTGTGACGTCGGGGGGGGGGGGGGGGGGGGGGTTCCGGTTCCGGTCTGGAAGGGGGGGGGGGGTCATGCATGAGTAACCATCCGCGTGCATATAAACGAAGGAAAGCTCGCGCGCCGCCCATATAGAGGGGTGGCACCCCAGCGGTAAACAACACATCCGTGAGTTTATACCACATAGTACTATAACATATGATTTATTTTTAACACTTAACATTTTAATTTTTTTTTACACTATTTCTTAACACTACAACAATCATTTTTTAAATCACACTTTTATTTTCGCGTCTATTTTCCATTTTTGTTTAAACTAAATATGCTAATTAACATCGCGTGCAGGCAACTCACACTGATTACTTGCAGGTTCCATTCTTACACACCTGTTTCCTCCTTACTATGCAAATTACTCTCTTACTTTAACAACACTTAAACTCTAACCGCTACTTCTCGGTCATATTAATATAGTTAGTGCTGCACTACAGGATTTATCTGTGCAATGGTGCACGCGATATTTCCTGCACATCTGCAGGTAATACACCTTACACCCGTCTACTATTATACTTATTGCTACATTACACGAGACATTTCTTGCACGCCTGCAGATAATACACTTGCTAACCGTCTACTATTATGATTATTGCTACAGTACAAGAGACATTTCTTGCTCACCTGCAGGTTATACGCTTTACAACCGGCTACTATTATAGTTATCACTACACCATAAGATTAAGCCGTACACATGGCTATTGTAATCCTACTTCATCGTGCACGGAGCATTTCTTGCACACCTGCACCTTATACACTTTACTACCGTCTAATATTACAATTATTGCTATAATACGGTAGTTACCTGTTCAATCACAGTTGCGGCCCCACTTGCTTATCCACAGCCCAATACTCGCAATCCTACAACTGAATAATTAATTAATTAACTTCCGCTATTACCGATACTTTTCTTAAACTATCCGTCTCTTCCTCCGACTCTTGTGACCGTAGCCGCAGCCGACTGACAAATAACCGAGCTCCCGCAAACCTCGCTCTTTTATGCGGTTTTCTCGGGGAGGGGGTTGGAGGGGCGTCGCACGTGACTCATCGATCGCATAAAAAGGAGGGGTTGCCGCCGCGCGCGTGCCATTTCGGTGGCGGAATCGGTCGGGTGAGGTACTATCCATTAGTCTCTTGCGCTTTTATAACTAACGCTTGTTACTCTAAAATGTGTTTGCACTTAATATGCTAATTAGTCTTTATATTTGTGCACGGGGCATTTCCTGCACACCTGCAGGTGATACACCTTACAACGGTCTACTATTATACTTGTTGCTACAATACAAGATTTACCTGTCCAATTGGCAATTGTAATCCCACTTAGTCGTGCACGGGATATTTCTTGCACACCAGCAGGTCATACACTTTACAACCGTCTAATATTATAGTTATTGCTAAAGTACAAGATTTACCTGTACAATTGACAATTGTATTCCTACTTATTCGTGCACGGAACATTACTTGCAATCCTACACCTGAATAATTAATTAACTTCTGCCGCTACCGATACTTTTCTTCGCCTATATGTTTCCCCCTGCTACAACCTTTCGCGACGCCGCCCGACAAATAACTGAGCTCTCCGAAGTTCTGTTCTTTTATGTCATCCTCTGAGGGGGAGGGGTTGGGGGGGGGGCACACAACCCCTATAAAACGGGCATCGGTACCGCGCGCGCGTCATTATAGTGGCGATAGGGCAACAGTGAACAACTATCCGCAAGTCTCTAACACCTAGTCTAACACTTTTTTTTTTACTTACGCTTTTTTACTCTAACATATGTTTGCACTTATTATGCTAATTAGTCTCTATATATTCAGACACACTCGCGGGCGCCGGTCATATACTCGCTGATTGTCGGAGAGTACACATCTCCCTTTCGTGTATTATCATGGCTTCGCACTCTTTACAACTAAAACTTTTACGCACAAAACATATTTTACAGAAACAATCTAACTCCACAATTTCTAAACCGCGTACTACACTGGCTAAGCTTAAGAAATACTACAGTTTTCACCCGTTGTACTTTGCAAAACCTAGCCTGTGCAACACTGCATACTGTACTGATACTGTTTTGCACGCTGTCTTAACTGACATGCTGCAGTATCAACATTTCAATCTTGTTACACCTATTGACGACGCTATCCAATTATTCTTATTCACTATATTACCGGGTTTATATGATCGTTCTTCCTTGGACACATGACTCATTCTACTGTATCGACTCACACTGTAAACACCTAGGAGCTCTCCTTTCATGCAACTATCATTTTGATTTAATTTTAAAAATAAACTAAAACCTCCCGCGGCCCGGCGCCGCCCCACCCCTCCCCATTCCCACCGAGCCCCTGAGGCTCCCACTTTTTTAAAACTCCCTCCAAATGACCTTGACCCACTTCCCAAACCAATCCATCACTGTCACCCCCACCCCACACTTCCAACCCCACACCTGCCACTCCCAACCCAAAAAAAATGAGTGACCTTGAACTGAGGCAGAACCGGTGTTTTGCCACTACTAATCGCAATAACTCCGTTATTTGTTATTAAATCCTTACAAACTTGGTACCGTTGGTTAGATAATTTAATTTAGCAACTTTTTTGTACAGAGTAAAATTTTTTTGAAATTTACCGAATTTGAGATATTTTAGTTTGAAAATTAAAAATGGCCGCCATTTTGAAAGTACACAGTAGAAAAAATTAATTTTTTTCCTGAAAATGTACTTGTACATTAGTATGATAAAGATTCATACCAAATATGAACTGAATACAACCATCCGTTACGGAAATAAAAATTATTACGTGAAAACAACAAAATGGCGGCTAGCGGCTAAACGATGGATTTTAGACACTTATTTGTATGATGTATTTTTCTTGTCTCGATGCAAGGAACAAATATACTAAAGGGTTCCAGAGAGTTCCGGGACACCCTGTATATATATATATATACAGTGTGTTCATTTTTTTATGCTCACCATTGGGATCTCGCAAACTATAAAAGTTACAGCAAAGGTCAAATCAGCAAAGTAGTGCGGAATTATAAGCTAAACAAAATGGTGTGTAAAAATCCCAGATATTTCTACTGGTTCGTTCGCTGTGCTCGAAAAACTGTTTTTTGCTCAAAACTTCTTTTGCCTATAACTTTGTTATTTGTTGAAATACAAAAAAACTTTTTAGATGAAACTTTACTGAAATTTTACGTAGATTCTGAATATTAAAACTAAAATTTTTTACTTCAAACGGTTTTTGAGATATTTTAGACAAGTTGATTATTTTTAATACAAGTATGTAATTTTTTCATCATCATAAAAAAGAAATAATTTTTCTGATCACGAAAATACCAAATATGGCATATTTATTTATCATAATAATTATTTAATTATAAAAAATGTGATTAATAAGCAACCCTGAAATGCTAATAATGAGCATGCTTCTAACATGCCGTGCAACAATGGTGTAAATCAGCTGTTTTTCATTTTGTGTTTCATATTTTGTTGCTTACATTGTTGATCAGCTGTTTACCGGCGTCCGCGGTTCCCATAAAACGTGTAAATCAGCTGTTACATGGGATGCCGGTAAACAGCTGATCAACAATGTAAGCAACAAAATATGAAACACAAAATAAAAAACAGCTGATTTACACCATTGTTGCACCGCATGTTAGAAGCATCCTCATTATTAGCATTTCAGGGTTGCTTATTAATCACATTATTTTTATTAAATAATTATTATGATAAATAAATATGCCATATTTGGTATTTTCGTGATCAGAAAAATTATTTCTTTTTTATGATGATGAAAAAAATATATACTTGTATTAAAAATAATCAACTTGTCTAAAATATCTCAAAAACCGTTTGAAGTAAAAAATTTTAGTTTTAATATTCAGAATCTACGTAAAATTTTAGTAAAGTTTTATCTAAAAAGTTTTTTTGTATTTCAACAAATAACAAAGTTATAGGCAAAAGAAGTTTTGAGCAAAAAACAGTTTTTCGAGCACAGCGAACGAACCAGTAGAAATATCTGGGATTTTTACACACCATTTTGTTTAGCTTATAATTCCGCACTACTTTGCTGATTTGACCTTTGCTGTAACTTTTATAGTTTGCGAGATCCCAATGGTGAGCATAAAAAAATGAACACACTGTATATATATATATATATATATATATATATATATATATATATATATATATATATATATATATATATATATATATACTGTTTTTAAGCGGGATTTCTCTAGTTCACATGTATTTTAAATAATTTTGTCGTTTGTTTTCAAATTCAGTTGTTTAATATTAACAGAAATTACTCTTATCTTAATACTTTTCATTGCCAGTAACTTATCTTAATACTTTTCATTGCCAGTAGATTTTACTTATGCAGTAAATTTGGTTTTACGTTGAAACGACTTAAATACATCTATAGCTTGTTAACAAAGTTCCGGAACGGCTTAAAAATATTTTAGCCGGTTCAGTTTTAGGAATGACATTTTACACGCTTACGCGGTTTAAATCAGACTTTTTAGACATTTATAAGGTTTATAAACCTCCAAGGAGACTGACTTTAGGGAGTAAGAAGAAAATATTTAGTCTAAGCATAGGTCAATGTGTACATCAAATTTAGTGTTTGGCACCCGACAAATTTTTACAAACCCAATCTCAAAAGATTTAAGTTATTGCTTTTTTTTACTTTCAGCAACATAATTTTAATGCAAAGTTTGGTCGCCTGCAATTTTTCACTGTCATAATTTAAAGATTGAGTTTGTGAGTATATTTTCAATAAAATTATCTTTAACATAATGTATTATGACCTATGATTACATTAAAATTTCCTTTTGCTCCCTATGGGTAGTCACCACAAAGGGCTGAGGGACATTTGCATGTACGAAATTTCATAATGTAAAAGGTTACTAGACTTGATTAACTGTCACGATTCAAGTCGGACCACTTCTTGGTGACTCGGTTTTCGACTTTAAAAGAATATTTTCAAACCTAGTTGTTGACATTGTTAATATTTAATGCAGACAATATCAATGTTAGTAACCTGTTATATTTGATTAATATAATTCTGGACACATAAACCATGTATAAAAAATTATTACTGAGTATAAATCGTATAAAAAACTATCAAACCGTTCCGGGACTTAAACTGTATTTGCACAACATGTTGTACATCATACATTTAATATTGCTGTAGTACTTGTACTAGTTATACAAAACTACATTACATTAAAAAAAATACATAAAAAATACATTAATACATCAAATTTTAGTCTTTAATATACTACAGATCCTTTAGGTTTAAAAGCTAATAGTGGTAAGTTATTGGGTACTAACAATTATTATCAGATACTGCTATACGTTAAAAGTGAAGTATAATATACTTTCGGATAAGTGTGTAGTAAAAAGTTGAGTACTCTCAAATGAATTAAATACTGAATGTGTTAGCCCGCACTTATTATAAACTAAATTTAGTAAAAATCTACAAACTGTTGTTCATATTTGCAGAAGAGGAGGTCTGGAAACTAGCGGAGGCCAATCTTTATGCTTTTATACCAGAAAATAAAATGAGTTTACCGTCAGAAAACGCCAAGGACAAGATGGTCGAAGCGATTAAAGACAATTACTTCCCGGACACAATAGACCTAAATAAGATACTTGGTTTGGTCAGACTATACACTGACTATCTCTTTGCGTACCCCACTATTGAGGTAAGAATTTCCCTTTCAGAAATAAAGTCCTTTAAAATAAATAATTAATCATTTCCATGCAACCCCATACAAAGGAACTTGATTGAAAGAGTGTACACAGGTTTTCATCTCTCATTGACTATATTCTGAGCTTTTAAAATTGTACATGCTTTAAACTAATGAAATGTTATTTGTGATTGAAACTTAATTGACGTAGGTAGGGAAATATTACAAATTCACTATGATTGCTATCTTTTTTTGTACCTAATCATAGAAAAAACATTTGACTGAATCTATAATAAATACATAATCTGAATATTATGATTTTTGTTGATTTTGGACTTGTGGGATTGAGGTGAACTATAAAATAGTGAACTAAAAAAATAATAATAAAAAATCAATACTATGAATGTAGACTATAGAGTATTATGTAACAAATTTACTCATAAAATATAAAAACTATATATTTGCTGAACTACTTAAAAATACCATCAGACTAGTACCGTAGCAAAAATTCAATTGCATACGTACTAAAAAATCCGTTTAGTGTGTAAAGAATAGGGATGTTTTAGTTTGACAACAACCAATTCATTTAAAAATCATGAAACTGACAGCTAAAAATAAGAACAATAAGTTAAAAGCAATACAGAATAGGTTTTAACATTTATAAGGAACATATACCTACTGTGGAATAGAATCGATTTATTTCACCAATTCCAAAACAACTTGAGGTATTAGGGTCAAAAGGTTTCAATCTAATGAAGATGTATTAAAATTATGACCAGATTGTTCATTAATGCTCAAATTAATTATGCTCTTGTCACCTCAAACATTTATAGATAAGTTTTAAGAAATGAGTTTTTTTTTTTTTTTTTTTTTTTTTTTTTTTTTAACCAATAGATTAATGGTTCAAGTAATAGGACCAAAGTAGCACACCAACAATGAAGACTTTTACAATCATATTCCTCATCTTACATTGTAACAAAACTAGGTTAAATTGAACATACATAGAACTTAAAATTCCAGGTTGCCCGGTGCTTTGCCAATTTCACCTACCTCTACGTCAACGACTATCGCGGTGGCTGGAACCCGATGCCCGCGTACTTCTCTAAGTATAAACAGACTGGTGTGTTCCATGGGGCTGAACTGACGTACTTGTTCTACACGGTGAACAGCTATCAAGACTTTGGGGACTGTCCAATCAACGAGAACAGCCTGAAAATGAGGGACAATATGGTACAAGTGTGGACGAACTTTGCCAAAACCGGGTGAGTCTACTGATACCCACTTTTGGCCTTTAACAGTATTATACACGACCATTGAATTATGAAGGCTTAATGCAATCATTGTATGACTAACTTAAACTTAGTAAAGCATTCTAAAAGTAATTTCATCTTGATAGGATTACTAGGATTAGAATTCAATTAGATTTCGGATTACTATTAAATACTTAAAGTGGTGTAAATATTTACATTAAGTAAACCTTTTTGTTAGCGGTGTGGCAAATAGATTCAACTCTCATGGAGTAATCTTCAGGCCTATAAAATTATATCTTCATTTTATGATTGTCGAGGCTATTTAAAATTCTTGAAACATGGACACAGCACACTCTACGCGGATATATATATATATATATATATATATATATATATATAAACATTTACAGTTGTGGCAATCTAGACATTAACCGGCATTCTAGACCAACCTTCGCCCCGGAACAAGTCGTATTCTCGTCTCACAGTGTCTTGATGTTTTTCTTTAATGTTTTTAATGTCCGTGTCGTGTGGGCTGTGTCATGTGTCGAGAGTGTTAATAACATCGACAATCATCAAATGAAGAGATTTTACCATCCTTGTACGGTCCTTGTACGTTCATGGTTGATGACTCCATGAGGATTTGAAAATGGTTGCAAGACGTAAAAAAAAAGGATTACTTAACTAAATAGTTTAAACCACTTTAAAAATAAATGAATATGCTGACTGTTTATAGGTTAGGTTGTTACCCATCCAAACTTTGCCAGTTAAAATTATCTGTTAATGTTATCACTCATTTTAGACCACTATTTTGAAGTCAGCACATTAACAAATTAAACTTGAATCGTAATTGAACAATCAGGTGATGTACGATTTATTCCATTTCAATTGTCGAACTATTTTCATCAAATGTCGAGCACTCATTGGTCTAAGCCTGTATCATAATGAAATCATTATTCAACGGCTTAATAATGAACTCAATGTTGTAACTAGCTGTTTCCCGTCACGACTTTACCCGTGATTGAATTCATTTTACATGTAATAATATCTCTTTCAAGAGCAACGAAAACTTCTTTCTTAAGAATTGTGTAAGCAGAGCATTGAATTTTGCCAAAACTTTTCTTAATGAGCACCTATGAGCAAAGAGGAACGAATGTGTCTAATTTCAACCCCATAGGCCTTACGTAGGGGTCCCCTAAGGACTTCAAACACTATATAATAATAATCTAGAAAAGAGGAACGTCAATGCCAAATTTCAACAACGGATACAATAGAGTAGCTTTGATGCCCTTTGGGGCGGAGCCTTAAAGAGCTTCAAAAACTATCTTTGCATAACCATTTCTTAGTCCTTTAGGGCAGAGCCCTAAAGGACATAACAAATATATTTGTAAAACCGTTTCTTTGTGAGTACACATGAGTAAAGAGGAACGTCCACGTCAAATTTCAACCCCGTATGCCATGAGTAATTTTGAAGTCCAGTAGGGCGTAGCCCAAAAGGACTTAAAAGACAAATTTTGCAACACCTTTTCTTAGTGAATACCTTTGAACAAAGAGGAACGTCCATGCCAAAGTTAAACCCCAATTAGCCTAATTAAATAGACCTGTGAGGCTGAAACGGGAATATATCGGTTAACTATGGATAATGGGTGTTGGGATATGCTGACAGTGGACCTATGGTGGTATCGAGCTAGTGTGAAACTATTGGGAAGCTGAGGTGATAGACTACTGAGCTCGAGCAACAACATGAATGGGCTGACTGGGCATCTCTAGGTTGTAGGTGATTAACTGAAGGGTGACTGTGGAAATGGGTGAGGATTGAGGTTTAAACCGTGAAGTGAGATACCTGGGAATTACGTGATTTATTGACTGAACCTAGGTAACGTATCTGAAGGACATACTGTGGGTACTACCCAGAGACGGATCGTAGCCAAGCACAGGACCAGAAGCCTATTAGCCATTTTGATGAGCGTTTTAATTATAATCTACGTATACTAAATTAATTGCAAGGTGAATTTCTAATAATGAACTGTTTCTAGAAATCTAAATCTATCCTATAGCTAATGGTCATGTCCTGAATGGACATGCAGGCTACGGTTCCAGACTACCCTCTACAGAACAAGTTATAGCCTTAATTGATTGGTTAAATAATAAATTTACTTGAGATTAATTAATAATTATCATCCCCCCACTCATCCCTAGACCTAACGGAAACCCCCTCTTATACTACTACTTATCTAGACATCCCGTTGATGTGATGTAGGCGACTACTCTCTGAAGGGCGAAATGGGGCGAGAGCGACCGTGTTTCGCAATATCTTTCACTTCTCGGAGCGATTCGAGAAGGTTCTAGAAAGAGGCTGTCGGATACCGCCGCTGTGGCCAGTGCATCGAGGATCGCTACTATATTGAGTGCTGGCGGCACGAGCCGTCACAAGGCGGAGCCTGAAGATATCCTGAAGATGCTTTCCAAGAGCGTCTTATCGAGCACCGATAGGCGAAGTGGATCTCCCATTGAAAATGTTCCAAACAATTTTCTTAGTTCATATGGTTCTTCAGATATGTTTTCCTAGATTCATCTTAAAAATTGACCATAAGAATCACATTAGAAATTTTGAAGTCCTGTGTGGTGGAGCCCTAATGGAATTTTGCAAAACCGTTTCTTAGTGAGCACCTATGAGCAACGCAGAACGTCCATGCAAATTTCAACATCGAAGGACTAACAGTTTTCTACATTCGTTGTTTTCTATATTCGTATAAAAATTGGCTATAAGGATAACATTAGATAGAAATTTTGAAGTCCTGTGTGGCAGAGCCCTGATGGAATTTTGCAAAACCATTTCTTAGTGAGCACCTTTGAGCAAAGAAGAACACTAGTTCCCTGATTTTAACATTGTAGGTCCCATAGTTTTTCAGATTCGTTGTTGCCTTAATTTGTATAAAAAATTTGATATTAATGAGATTAACATTGGATAGAAATTTGAAATTCCTGTGGGGTGGAGACCTGAAGTAGTTTTGCAAACCTGTTTCTTAGTGAGCATTTTTGAGCAAAGAGGAACGTCCATGCAAAATTCGAACCCTCTATACCCCATGGTTATGGAGATTCTCTGATACATGAGTTAGTAGTATTTGACAAATATATAGTAGATATATGCTTTCGTGTAGCAATGATCGCATTAAAAGTTATAGATAAATAAAAAGAGTTTTTTTTACAAGTTTTACACTTTTATAATGTTTGCTTTCAGAACGCCGGACCCAACTCAGTTATGGGGTCCATATTCCAAGGGACACTACGGACTGATTGATGGCGATCTCACTTATCCTGCTAAACTTGTCAACAATTCTGTGGTGGAAGAAGAGCACTACCAGTTCTGGGCGAATTTAGAGGCTGAAAACTCCTCGGCAAATGTGGCAGGAAACATTGCGATCATCACTACTGCCATGTTGTTGCTCTTGTCTTATCATTATACAAGCGAATAAATGTTTATATCGTTATTTCGTTATTAATTTTTATCTCAATTTTTTTTATTTGGGTTATCCTATACTCTTATACGAGCAATGTTTGCTTGTTTGCTTGTTTGCTTGCTTGCACAATTATCTCAAAAACGGCTCCGACGATTTCCTTCAAATTTTGGAATAAACTTAGTTTTACCTTAAAAATACGATTGAGATGGGTCTCGCCCCCAGGGAAAATCTAATTTTGCTAAAAATTAAAGTTTAAAATTACAAAATTTTAACATTGGGCTTATGGGTTGCCATGTTGGCAACGAATTAACAACATATAAACAAGAAGTACATTCAGAACTTCAAAAAGAAATGTAACAGCTGTTTATGTACTGCATATTAAATGTCAATAAAGTTTATTCTGATATTTAAATTTACTAATATTTCACCGAGCAACGCTCGGTCCTCCTGGTACTAAACCAATCAAGACAAAGCTCAATATTACACTCTGACCACAGAAGGCACAGCTAATGATGGTAGTACTATAAGATAAAATTTTTAGGGCATGGGGAAAGTTTGAGTGCCTTAGAGTGCACCACAAGAATGGTAAACCGATTCTTGGTTTTGATAAGTTAAATCCATGTTTGGTCCTCTTAGGAGGGTCAAGAGGTAAGAATAACATCCAAGAAGTAAATTAACTATCAAATTGAGAATTATGACCATTAAGAAAGAGAGTGATTCTCTTTCATGGTGCTTATTTATTCAGGATTGATAATGAAGGATTCCCATTTAGTAACCTAAAAGTATTAAAAATACTTGCCCTCAGTGGGCTGCCAGCTCTGCATTTCCATAAGTTATTATATTTTTCTATTTACTAACCGTCTAACTGTCTGCTTTTGTCTAACAGCTGACTTTTCAGTCCTAAGACCTAAAAAATA
This sequence comes from Neoaliturus tenellus, assembly GCA_030545055.2. Classification (NCBI taxonomy): domain Eukaryota; kingdom Metazoa; phylum Arthropoda; class Insecta; order Hemiptera; family Cicadellidae; genus Neoaliturus; species Neoaliturus tenellus. Next base: position 3,545,254 of record CM061536.1, read on the forward strand.
TTCCAGCTGATTTTTCAGTCCTAGCACAAAAAAGAAACTGTTATGGTACTATTGAGAGAGGAAAACGCAGGCTGATTTCGTGCAAAATGATAAAAATGTTTTTATTTTATACTACGTTTTATAATAATTGTTAATTAGGTTTTTATTTCCACTTACTAGTTATGCATAAAGATAAAGCATGACAATAGTTGGTAATATAATATTTATTGAATAATACATAAACTTCATGCCAAGGCATGAATTTTTAAGTTGACATACATTAGAGATATTATAAAGTACATAAATTTGTTTTGTTGTTTTAGTTTTTCTCTTTAAAATATTCTTTCAAATTATAAAAAAGGGGTTTCCAGTAAATAAACAATTCTTTAATTTTACATTAAATTTGTTCATGTTTAATACTGATGTTCATCCTTTTGATATTCTAAAAAAAATTATTTCCCATTTTTCTTTTTCAATATTTTCTTGCAATTTTTTTTAATATATAATTTTGCTTCTTGTATTGTATCCATGAAAATTACAATTTGGTCTAGATTTTATTGCACTTCTTATGAATAATTTCATAAATACAATTGTTTAATTTAATAGTGATGTGTATAAAAAATCAAATAAGCCATCACAAATAATTCATTACGTCAGGATTAAAGGCATTATATAAATGAAATAAAGCATATACAGAGAGGCAGTCAGAAAATTGAACTTATAACTTAATTAATTATCTTATGGCTTTTAGTGGAGGGAGATCAGCAATCAACTGATAGTTAGTTCTCCTCGCCTGTAATGCCTGTTTTTTCTTTTCTTTCTATGCAGGTGGACCAACGGTTTAACGTGACAAGGTTACGTGTTTTGAGCGGCAAGTGTTTTGAGCGGCGAGTGTTCTGAGCGGCGAACTTCAGGTAGAAAAGGGTCAAATGGAATTTGCGGGGAATTCCTCCCTTCGGCAGGGAGAAACTCGTGAGAGGCTCTGAGTACAATACCTCTCAGGTGACTCTGGCCTATATATAGGCCAACACTCGCATTTTCAGTGTCTTTACATCAGTTCACTGCAATACAATGTGAATGCCAATTCAAACAAGACGCATAGGGTCTTATTATTAAAAGTTAGTCAATATATACTTATATTTATTAAACTTCATTTTAATATATATAAAATGAAGTCTAAAATCATCTGTTTTTGTTGATTTTTTAACTGAAGTTTTCCATTAGTTTTGATGAAACTACCAAAGTGAGATTACCAAAGTGTAACCAAGGAAATTTAGCACCGTTATTCCTCTATAATATGACACCTTGCATTTGCATCGAGAATAACAGATGATTTTAGTCAGTTATAGCTAAAAAGAAATTTTATTTAAAAATTATAAAATTTTTTCTTCGTTTTTGTACTTTTAGAAAAAAAGAGACCATCTCTATCTTAATTAATTATTTTTAAAACATGATTCCCGTAAACCTCTGCATCCATAAAACTCGCCTAGCGCTACGACCGCGGCCGCGAGGCGAGGTTCTCCCTGCCGAAGGGAGGAATTCCCCGCAAATTCCCTTTGACCCTTTTCTACCTGAGGTTCGCCGCTCAGAACACTCGCCTCTCAAAACACTCGCCGCTCGGTGGACGACACCCGTGACAAAACACGGGAGCGGCCGAACGATTTTTTTGTCCCCTACCCGGGAATTGAACCCGGGCCCGCTGGGGGGTAACCCAGAGCTGTACCACTGAGCTACGGCAGCTGCCAACTTGTAACTAGTCGTCAGATATAACTTATATTCATAATACTTATTAGAATTGTGCTTATAACACTTCTTTGTATTGAATCATAGAACACAACCATAAATCATAAAAGTTGAACAAAATAAATTCTTAAATTCATAAATTCAAGTGTTTTAGAGACGAGTGAGTTGAATCAGTTGCTCGTTCTCACGAAGTAACCTACTTAATGCAACTTGTATTTG